>JAPYYW010001185.1:0-32752 GCA_030522545.1 Cremastinae sp. A BG-2022a | reverse complement strand
AAAGGCTAAATTACAGTTTTACACTGCAATTTTTCTCTTCATATCAGTATTATTTCAATTTCTGGTATAAATTTTTGAAATGTATTTTTCTCCGTGTGTCAACGCGATTGTTGTGCCGTTCTACTCGTCTTGCAAAAATTTACATGAATCATCGTGAAATAAAAGCAATTTCATTAAAAGAAATAAAAATTATTACCATTTGAAATTTTGATATTCTTTTATTTCTAAAAAATGAGTTTAGAAGTCTGATAATGGCAAAGAAATTATTACTTATTCTATCTGACCAAACCAATACGTCTGTTCAATCGAAAATTTTCTGCACAGTACAGAAAAAATAGTAAAAAATATTATGACATGTCAAAATCATGTTTAAAAAACCGAAAAAGTGATTTTTAGATCGATTTATTAAATGATTCATTACAAATTCTTTCATTTTAATTAATTAACTTTAACTAGTGCAAATGTTTAAGAATCAATCATTTAGAATAATAAATAAAACAAACATTATATAAATTTTATCTTTCTAAAAATTAGCCCGGAAGTTGCGATCCTGAGATTTGGACAGTATAAAATTCCTCAAAAAAAAGCAATGACAGATATCGCCATTTTTTTTATTATCCTGATGAACGAAAAGAATGGAACTTTCCTTTATACATCAAAAGTTGCTCATAAGATTATGGAACAAAAATCTATAATTAGAAAATCATTAGAACAACAAAAAATTGTCTCGTATTATCTTGTTCGCTACTCGATATATTTTAAAGAATATTAGTAATGTTTTGATTCGTGCACCTTATTTCCTGCGCACCTGCAGAACGTCCCACTCCCCCGGCAATTGTAATCCGAGGACTCGATTCCGCTTTGACAGGTCTTCGGCGCGATATGCGTCGAACGCTCTTGGAAGCCAGCAAACGCAGAAGAAAAATAAGAGACACCGGATCCGCGGGTCTCGTCTCGATATAAAAACTGGTCTTTCAAAACGGAAAGTCATTTTTTTTTCTTATTTTCAAACGATAACGAACGCGAACACCGTCCGATTGACATTTTCCCAACATTCGCTGCTTTATTTTAATCATCGATCAAAACCATCCGGCACTTCGCACATTAAAACAAAAAAAAGAAAAGAAACAGAAAAGAAATGAAAGACGAAATTCTTCAATCTCGCAATCACGAGAGAAGCTTTTCGAAAGAATAAAAAATGATCGAGACGACTCCGTGGAAGTCGTAAAATCGCCATACCCGATTGCTTTTCCTCCGCATAATTAGAAAAAAGAATTTCCATTCTCGAAAAGAGGAGAAAAAAATTTTCTCCTCCCGAGGAGGCTCTCGTACGAGCGGGCAAAAGAAATGATCCATCACGACGAACTAATACGTCTGGGCATTTATATGCCGGAATACCCGTTAGATTTTTCTCCCGCGGCGTTTACTGCGAAAGACAAGGACGGAGATAAAAAAAAGAGTCGGGCAGGCCAGCAGTATTAAATACCGGTTATGGAATTTAGTGACAAAAATAGTGGAGCGCGTACGCGTTCCGGCTCTGTTTTCGTCCTCGTTTCGAACGAGCGAAGATTACGTGCGCTTCTTTAAAAAAAAAAGTGTATATATTCCTTATCGCGAACACGCACGTAAGAGTTGAAAACATACTTTCCTCCCGCGCAGATGTCGCGAGTTCACGACAATTCATCGATTATTACGCTACAGGCTATAAATAGAGAAGAATTTTATTTTAATTCCCAGCCGATCAAAACTCCATATCCAATATCAATTAAATATTCTATCCTGCTTTTTTTCCAATGCGCATATTCTTCTCGAATTTTCTGCAGAGAATCATTATACAAATATGTTGATTATCATTAAAAGGTCGGTGTAATTATCTTTTGATTCGTACGCTCCAATAATCAGACGAATGTTTTTTTTGACAAAGGTGCGACGATGAATCGAGTTTTCGCGAATTGGGTTAAAAATAAAAGATTTCGTGCACGGTTGAATTTTCGTAGTTATTGCCGTATATATCGATATCGTCCCGTGGCTATGGAAAAGCGATAATAATAGATAGCTATCGCGGGCACGAAGCGATAAAGTCTCACACCGAGTCCGCGGACACCGATACTTATCTCGAGAAATAAAGAGGATTAACATACTTTTCTCGTACACGCTCGCGATACTCGCGTGCATTTACCCCTCGCCCTTTCGTTCTCTCCCTCGTCTCGGCCCCGGTAGCGAGAAAATTCCTCCCGGAATGAAAAATAACAATCAAGATAAGCGCTCACGCTTCCCTCTCTCTTTCTGTTTCTTGCGAGATTAAATTCTCGAGGTGACAGTCTACTCGATTGCTTCATCGCTCAAATATTCCAATCACCTTATCGGCTCCTATTTATTCCCCAATTTTATATAGCGCAAGGCTGTTTCCGCATTCATTTCGATTACTCTATCGTTTCATCTTCTGTCATTCTTCATTCAAAAAATTAAATCGAAACATGGCATACTATTAACGAAACGTATTTCTGTCACAGTCGCTGTGGAAATAAATTTGTCAAACTTTTACATAATTTTGATTAATTTAATTTAAAAAAATGTTATTTTGTAAAATAGAATGTTTTGTGTTACATAATACAAGTATTTACAAAGTGTGCTATAAACTAACAGAAATCACGATATGAAATTTAGCATAAAGTAAAAAGTATACTAATTACATATTTGAAAGCTAAATAAATTTTGAAAAAAAATTTATTTAAATAAAATTTATTTAAATTTGAAATTTGAAAGCGAAATATATTTAGGACAGGTTAAAATAAAAGTTGTCACTTTTGTATAGTAAACTGACTTGACTTTAGTATTATAAAATACTTTTATCTCGTTATTCAAATTATATTTTTATTTATTGTACTTAATTAATAATTCAAGTTTACAACGAACTTGCATGTATGTAGTGGAATTTTTCTAACAAACAACTACTAACAACTTTCTAACAAACTACAAGAATAACTACCAACTTGAAATTTTGCACACAGTTCTTTTAGAGCCATATTTCTTCATCTACATATTCTGAATATGTATCTCAATTTGGTACGCATATGCGTAACATATCAAAGAATGGCTGTACCAATTTTCAACAAAATCCTAAATAATCGATAAAACTATACAACTACCTTAAGAAAATTCAGAATGAATCGATTCGCGTAAGAGAGTAATTAATGACGATTTCGTGGAACAAAAATTTTTTTTTCGCTACGCCAATGGATTCGGAGTGACACGGACGAGCTCGCATACTTTGTTTACTATCTGTACCTGTGTGTATATAGTCATTTGATATAAACGCTCGACTGGACACATACATGATAAATGAGGAAAGGGGCCGAGGGGACGAGAGGGAAAACGCCGACGAGGACAGAGCATCGAGTGCGGACAGCGATTCGGTGATAAGAGTGAGAGAGGAGAGAAAAATGAGAGAGAGAAAGATATTGGAGAGCCCAGTTAGTGGGATTTTGCTAACAGCTGAATCAGTTGGGTGTCATCATTCGCAAACGTTGCCATCGCGAGCTATCTTTCGGTTCATCGGTACAATATTAAACCAGTTCGCCGTTCGTGTTTCGAATAATCGAGCGAAATATTCATTCGGACGCTCGAACACAAGAATTTCAAATATTCGAGATAAAATATTATATATATATATGTATATTATTTCGCTGCGGGACATAAAATAATATTGACACGATAATAATTTGACGTCTCGCGAACGATATGACGAGTTCTCGATCGGCGAGCCGACGATTTTCTGTGGATTTCTGACGCTCTCGATTCGTTCCCGACGACGAGGAAGATGTTTCGTTACGGTACGGTTAACGTGTATGATATAATACGAGTGCAAAAATGAAATAACACGGGTAAAAAGGCGAGTGCGAGCGCGCGAACGAGTTTCGAGCTCTCGGTGTTCGTTACCGCCCGGCGTGATTCCAGACTCGTCCGCGTGTGCACGTGTGTGCGTCTCGCGTTGAAAAGCTCGCAAGCGTGTCACGCCCGAGAAATTCTCTCTCGTACGAGCGACGGGCTTCGTCGAACGATGGAAAACAAAACGCCCGCGACACTTATTTTTCACTGTTTTATTACCTATTATTTCCTCTCGCGCCTATACATTTTATCTATCGATGATTGAAAACACTTTTCGCACCTTGAGAGCATGTACCCGGAGAGAATTTTACACGACGAATTTTACTATATTGAATAAACTGTATGGCAACAGCTTGCCAATTTTTATAGAATCTTTTAAGGATGTATATGAGCGATATTTTTAAATATATGAGAATTTGATTGATTTTTGATATTTTGATCTTGAGCATATGAAACAATATTGTGCCAAATTTGAAATCGTTTTACTGAATGGTTTAAGAGTTATCAAATTCCAAAGTTGCTGAAATTCAAGGTAGTTCTATCGTTTTATGGTTTTCTTGGGAATTCATTGAAAATTTGCACAAACCTTCTTTGTTATGATATGCATATGTGAATAAAATTTTAAGAGGATTCATCACGTAGAAATCGAGATATTTATTGTTAAAAATTCAAATTTTTGGTATTCTCCCGAATATAAGAGCCCATATTAAATATAACGAATTTTAATCTTAAATATCTTCCATTCTAGATGGTGAATCTTATTAAAATTTAGCATAGCTCGTTATTGTATTTCAAAGAAGCTTTTTTTAGTTTTTAAAAAAATTGGTAAGATTTTTTTTTCATGATTTTCATAAGTACCTATCAAGTACAAGGCTCCTTGAATGACCTTGAATTTCGAGTATGTTCTTCTTGAAACAATTTGCAACAAATTTTCTTAATAAATTTAAGCTAAAAAACAAAACATGGCATATGGAGATAAATTAACATAGAAACTTTTGATTTGACTGTACCGATAGAACAATATTAACATTACTTCTCATAGAGAATTCGTGAATTTGCACTGAATACAAACTAAAAAATATGAAATTCTAGTGAATTTTTTAAAAATATATTTGTAGCAGTGTTTATTTTGTACAGACAAAATTTCAAAACGTTTTACTAAAACTTTTTATTTTTATTATTTAAACAATAAAAAATGTTTAAATATGCTCGTTGAAATATACTCAAATTGTCAATTGGTTGTCAAAGTAAAACTCAAAAAATTTTTTAGCGAAAGCCAGAGTGTGGGTTTTATGAATTGAACATCAAGAATTTACTTTTTTCTGGAATCGTCTGTGCCATACACCCTTAATACAAAATATAGCAACTGTTGATCATTTTATAATTATAATTAGTACGTTTTGAACGAAAAATTCTCAATTTTTTCTAAATGTTTACCGCAGTATAAAAAATAGTAATTTTTTCTTATAAAGTTCTCTTCTAAATATTACTATACAATAGTGGCAACTATATCGATTATTATGGAACTATAATTACATTTTAATTAGATCCTATCCTGAATATGTTATATACGTTGATCTATAATAATATATTTTAATTGCAATACAATTAGTACCGTCGTCGCTTTTTATACACGATACAATTTAATATCGTGATTTCTCTCAGTGCACTTTATCGAGAAAACCTTCGCGTAAAAATAAACTCAGACGCGATATAGAAGTCGTGTATTTTCTTATGCTGTTCAAGTGCTAAAAATCGTCGTTTCTCTTGTGTGTTTTATGTTTGTCCTTTCAATGTTATTCCTTTGTTCTTATCTATTTGCCTTTTCAGTTTATCTTCGAACACAGAGTTTATCTCTCTTTTTTTTCTCTCGTGTGTTTTCGTTGGTTTGGGGAAACAGAGGCGCAGTATGAGCCCAGCGCTGGGCATCGCGCCTTACCCCAACCGAGCCAGAGCAACAGACGCGGCGACGATCGCATCGGTTATTCCTATCCTGGACAGGAGCGAAGGGACGGACGACTCCGGGCTCGACCTGCGGACATTCAGAGGAGAATGACTCAGAGGGAGGACGTTATAAAGTTCGAGCAGGGCCGAATAAAGGCCCTGCAGGAGGAACGACTTCACATACAGAAAAAGACCTTTACGAAATGGATCAACTCGTTTCTACTCAAGGTAAGCCTCCTCCCTCTTCCCTCTTGCATCCTCATCAAATTCTTCGTACATATTATATGGACATTCAATTAACAAAAACCTCATTGCAATGCAGCGAACCATTTTTATTTCTCTCTGAAAAATCAATCCCCCTTTTTATAGAGAGAATCGTTTTCTCCATCAACATCATCAAGTACGTCAACAAATGTTGAAGTTAGTATCAAGGATGACAGAGATGTTGCGTAGTATCGTAATAAAATTCAGAGCTTTTGAATACAATTTTTATAATGTTGTGCAAAAAAAGCTTGCTAAAAAAGTAAAAAAACTGATTTCTCGATCAGTTTTTTGAACTTTGCGTCGGCTCGATTTGACCGACGAGAAGAAAAGATATCGTCAATAAAAATTTTTAACGATGAGTGTGAACGGTCTAAATTAGTTGAGTCTGAAACGTTCTTACAGTGCATAGAAAAGATAGTCAAAAAATTGTGATTTGAAAAAATTTTGTTGAAAAAGGCAAAAAACTGATTTTTATATTAGTTTTTGAAACTTTTTATTCTTAAGTTTTCGTTTGCGCTTTAAATAATTAGTATATTAAGCTTAAATAAGCTTTGAAAATTGAAAGAAGATTTCCAAAAAATTTCGCAAATTTTTTAATGCGCTTTTAGATTTTATCATAAATCTTCAGGTTAATCTTAACAAAGTCAATTCAATCAAGAGAATATAAATATACCGCCTTTCAAACTTTCAAGATAAAAATTTTTCATTAATTTTGAAAATCGATGGAAGTTCTTGTTCAATCGGATATTTTCTTGTATACAAAAAGATTAGTTGAACAATATTTATACAAAAAATAACATAATTTTTATTAGTATCAATTTAAAAAATATTGCGACTATTTTATGCATTTTTATTTTGAAGATAAAAGTGAACATTTTTCGTTGAATATTCATTTAAAATTTGTTCGATTGTCTTGGCAGGCTCGGATGGAAGTCGAAGACCTGTTCACGGATCTGGCCGATGGAAAAAAACTTCTCAAACTGCTGGAAATAATATCGGGCGAGAGACTGGCCAAGCCAAACAACGGTCGTATGAGAGTCCACAAAATCGAGAATGTGAACAAATCGCTGGCGTTCCTTCACACGAAGGTGAGTGATCTTGGAATAAAATAAAGAAACAAAAAAAACACGAATTTCAAATGAAAATGCATCAGTCGAAAAAGAATCGAGAAGAAGTCTCGTTGATTTTTAAGTCAAATAAAAATTCGAGGGTAAGAGCCCCGAAAACACGATTTTTCATACGCCAACGCCGTTACGAAAAAAAATCTAAAAATATGATTAAAAAAAAAAGACGTGTCAAATTTTCTGGATATCGCTGAAAAGGCTGTAAAACGCTCTTTTATCTCGATTCAATCTCCATTCCCACTTTTCGTTAGAGTCCTCGAGCAAATAATATTGATTTATGTATTTACGTTTCGAGTGTGAATTCAAGAGGCCTCGTAAACGTTTTGCCGTACGTACGAGACGTAAATCATGCGAGATATTATTGGCCGAATCTTACGAAATATTTGACGAGCACGAGCAAATTTATCAGAGAATTTACAAAATTGAAAATAAATGAAAATTCGAAAAATTTTATTTTCCTACATTCTTCTCGCTTGTCTCTTTTTTTTAAATTTCTACAGAGATAAGTTTATTCATAAAATGCGAAGAAGTATATCCGATACTTTGTATGCTTGAAATATTGGTTACTTTTTCGTCGCTGCGAGAATGCAAGCCGATGAAAAAGTGCACGAGCGTTAAAAAAAAAACGGTTTACCGATACGAAGTTCGAGCTTGCGATGCGGGAGTTACGTAGCGTCTCGTTCGTGGAATGTAAATATGAGACTACAGTTATTCACACGTGACACACGCATACGCGTTTCTGACTCACACTGGACCTCGAATGTCGATTCATTTCCCCCCCTTTTTTTTATCATTCCTCATTTCGAATTTCCGAGTTCGAGAATGAACGACTTCCAAATTAAAAGCGCGATTAGCCGTACAATTTATAATATTTTATGCAGATAAATGAAATTTCTTCGAGATTCGGAATAGTGTTGTGAGAAAAAAAAATAGAGTCGAGATTTCTGGCTTCTCGCACACGATGAGAATCAACGAAGGAGCGAGGGAAGAGAAAGGAAGGAGAAAAAAATGGCGAGAGGAGAGAGGAAGCCCTCGTAGTGTAAACTCGTCACGTGAATGGCCTCTGTGCTACGTGTGACTTATGACATAATGGTTTTACGTCGTTGAGACACACTTATTGGAAAAGGGACGGTTATCGACGAGAAGCGTTCCCATAATCCAAATCATCGAAAAATTACTCGCTTACATAACAAATATTTCCGAATATTAAATAAAAAGCAGCTTTCCCTTTTCCTTCTATTTTAATTTTTAATTAGAATATTTTTAATTAAAACAATAATGAGAACGATTTACGAGTGGTGTTTTCTCTCGGATAATTTTTGAAAAATATTCTCATAAATGTATTTATTTTTTAGATCATGAGAATATAAATCCGTTGTGTAGAGATTGAGCATGATTTTTAAGAAAATATTCTCGTAAAAGTATTTATTTTTTGGATGACGAGAAAGAAACGCGTTGTAGGGATTGAGCAAAAATTGACGAAGCTCCTTTTACGACGCGAAATATGATATCGGTTAATTCCAGCATCGTCCCTATATCGCCGGCCGTTCCCTTTCCCGCTGGAGCCGGCTCGAAATATCGAAAAGGTCCCGGAGCATAAATCGGGCCCGGCGCAAAACTCGGTGAGGATAAAAATTCGACGTGACAGGGAAAGCGATTTTTTAAGGCGCTCGCGGAGAATCGTTCGAGTCTTCTCTCCGCGCCCGTGGCGATAAGGAGGAGCGAGAGAAAGGCATTCGATTGGAGTGCGAGGAAATATCGAGCCGAGAGAGAGAGAGAGAATATCGAAGCTGCGAGAGAAAGAGAGAGAAAGAGCGAGCGGAGAGTGTGGAAGAAGGAAGAGGATCGAGGGTCAGCGACCGCGCGAAACTCGCTAGACCGTGAGTCCCGGGCGAACCGGGGCCAGGAGTAAAAGAGCGCCAGGCGAAACCCGATGTGAAATAAAACCGGAGGTGAGCACACACGTATCGCCGAGCGAGAGAAACATCGGCAGAGGGGTGGGGGGGGGGGCGGAGGGATATAAAGAGAGAATAGAGAATCGAGGCTCATTGGTTATCGAGCCACGACAATGCTTCTCCCTTTTTCTCCGGGCTCGCGATCCCTCTCGCCATTAAGGATAGAGAGACTCTCGAGCTCATGAGAGGGATCGCACCCAGCTCGGGAGGCAAGGGGAAGAAGGATCTACGAGCCCGAGAGCGAGTTTCGAAAACAAAAGCTCGTGTGCTCTCTCTCTTTTTCCCATATTCGTCGTATACACATATGCAACTCTCGTTGCTCGCGCAAACCCTATAACGTTCTCCCATTTCTTTCGAGACTTATTCTCTCGACGAGTCTCCTCTCGCTCTACGAGCACAAAGGAGCCCCGGGGATCCTGCTCCGACGTTTGTCGCGTGTCCAAGACCGATTCGAGAAAAAGGGCAAACGAAATAAAAAAAAAGAAACGAACCCGGAGGGCCTGGAAACAAAAATATACCTCGTCGAGGGAATTCTCTCTCAACGAGCATCGACAGCGACGCCGGGATATTGGGTTAGCGAAAATTACCGGTCTGGCTCTCTTCGCTTTTTCCCTCCCCCCGCTTCTAAATCACGGATTCCGGAAACGAATTTCGAAATACGCTCAACAGCTCCGCTCTTATCGCCGGCATCTTCTCATCCCTCGTTTATTCTTTTTCTTTAATTCATCCGGTTCTCGCGCAGTTATTAGCCAAGTTATTGCATCGTGTGTGCATGCGCTTCCCGTTTATTTCATCAAATAATCTCCCTCTCTCGCTCTCTCATTTTTCTCCTCGTTTCGCATCGCGGAGAGTTCACCTCTCGAAACTCCGCCCTCTCGCAACTCCACGCGCGCTCTCCCTTCATTTCCTATCCTCATTTTTCCCCTTTTTGCTTTATTTCAAAAATTTTCTTGTATCTTTTATTTCCTCTCGTATATGTTTTCCTCCTCTTTTTATTCCCGAGGATTCGCGGTTGATTCACCGTGATCCCCTTTCGGTTATTACACACTCGGCTGGGATGGGACGAGAGGGGAGGGGGGGAGGAACGGTTGCGAGATCGTTGCACCGAGTTTTCTCGATTCCTTCGACGCAACCGAATGCGTGCTCCATAAATTCCCCTCGCGCGGTAGAAACTTCGTGATAATCTCTCGTTAATTAAAGAGACTCTTATGACTCCCGGACGCGGAGATGGAACAGCCCGAAACGCACTCGAGGAACGAGAAGAGTGCCAACGAGTGGGAGAAACGTACTCGAGTATATTCGACGCGCAGCCTCCACTCGAGATATCTACCATTTTTTTTTTACCAACGTGTACATCATACTCGAAAAATCTACACAGGAATTTCTCACAGACTTTCGACTCTTGACATTCTTCTTTTTTTCATCCACCAACAGGCCAGCTTTTTCGATTTTTCATATTCATTTTTTATATACTTCAAATCACTCGATATTGAAATAATTTTACGAATAACTTTGTAGTGGGTTTAATAATTACAATTTTTTGACTGGATGAAATTAATGGCCAACTTTTCGATTCTTCATATTAATTTTTTACACTTCGAATGGCTCTTAATTGTAATAATTTTATGAATAACTTTATAGTTAGATTAATAATTATAATTTTTTGACTGGACGAAATTAATATGGCATACTTTTCGATTCTTCATATTAATTTTTTACACATTAAATCACTCGCAATTGTAATAATTTTATGAATAACTTTATAATCAGTTTCATAATTATAATTTTTATGACTTGACGAAATTAAAGTCTAACTTTTCAAAAGCTAGAAATTTATGGCCAACTTTTTGATTTTTCATATGTGTTTTTTAAATTTCTTATTGCTCGAAATGAAATAATTTTATGATTAGCTTCATAATCAGCTCGATAACAACATATTTTAAAAATTAATGACCAACCTTTTGATTCTTATTCATATTAATACTTTGAGTGGCCCGTCATAAACTTTATAATCAGTTTTATAATTACAACTTCTTTGGCTCAACGAAAAACGTATAAAATGTTGAAGTAAAATATTCATGAGTAAGCGTGTAAAAACACGAAGTATAAAAATGTACAAGATGTATATTTACAAATGTTGAAATACGAGGAGGTTTTTGCTCGGAACATTCTTGATGACAAGCGATGCACGAAGCTCCAACAACCTCGTGAAATATGCACGAGGCTAAATTTCACGGTACAGGGAAGAGAAGAATTTTCGTAATTTACTTCCGGGACTCGGGAGGAATCTGCCACGTTTTTCTGTAGCTAGACTTTTCTCCCGAATTACATATATTCGCAAGAACAATGACGAGTTCATTTCCAAAATTTTCCAAACTCTTGCTCGTTTCGTTTTTTTTTTACATTTAATATTTTTCGTTGCTGCGTTCGACGATACTGGAGGGAAAAAAAAACACACAAGGACGTAGGTGTAGCCAGACAGTGCGACAATAAGGCTCGATGCGATAATAAAATTCACATTCGTCATATCCACTTGAATTCTTTCGGGTCTCGAGGCTGTCTGAATAATCGTCCCTGCATTCCGTCACCGCTCTTTTCGCTCTTTTATTCTCGCGCTTTATTTTCAGAGTCCCGTCTCTTCACAGATTTGACGTCCATTATCATGGAAATGTTTCCCGTACGAAATTTCGAACGCACATACGTTTCGGCGCGCGAAACAAAGAGCGGGAAGTTTTTACGGGGCTTGGAAATTCTCACGTATTATTTATGACAAACTGTGAGACTCGTTATGTATAGGAAGCGATGTCACTAAGAAATCGGGACTCTCATTTTTATTGCGCAATTGAGAATAATATCGGGTTCACGGATGGGTAAATGTTATTTTTTTTTTTCATCAAAATTGTTTATTTAGTCAACTCGGATCTGACGTTTTTTTTTTCGGACTCTTTACGTGGGACGACTCCGCGGAATATTATTACGTCTTGACACTTGAACGTGACTCATTATTTGCTTCGGAGATGATGCCATAACGCTCGCGTTTGTTTGCACATCCGCGATGATCCGGCTGTGTGCAGAGACGCGATATTTTTTCCGAGCGAGAAATTCTATACGTTCGGGCGGCACCGCAGTCGTTTTCACCCGATCGAGAATTCATTTCGCGAGGCCCAACGATTCAGCATGTTTGAAAATGTTCTTTGTAACGAACAAGGTTCGTTTCAGCGAAAATTGAGATATCACTGCTCGAAATTTTATAGGAATTTTGAGAACATCGGTCTCGGAGTTCCCGGATGAGCATGAAAAAAAAACAGTTTTTTTCCGGTCAGACGATAAAATCGATCATTTCAGTCACTTTTATAATAATCATTTTCAATCATAATTTTATTTTGATTTTTTTTGGTAATCTTACTAGACTAAATTTTTTTTTGCTAATTGCTTTTTTAATTTATTTTTTGTATTATTTAGTGTGTATTTATTTCTAAATTTAGTTTTGCTAAATTTACTTTTTTCGTATCTCAGTGTTTTGAATTTGGACGAACGGAGCTTCTCACAATTCTTGAGAATTTTATGATTATGGTGGTCGGGCAAAGGTCTGGCTTTGGAAAATAATTGCACGATCGACCGAGCGGTTGAGTGCCTGGTGGTGGTGAGAACACCCTTTAGTCTCTTTCTTTCAGGTCCGGACGACATCTAATATTTTCAGTTTCGCTCATTTTCGTCCGAAAATTAAATTCCGGCCCAAGCCGAAAGGTTCTCGTCTTTAGACAGACTCGAAACCTTGCCTCAATTTTAATCTTCAGTAATTTTCGATGTATAGAGTTGAGTTATCAAAAAATTGCAAGAGACATTTAGATAATTGAATTTCTTCAAAAAATATGTGTAGGGAATTTTTGTACGTTTTTGGTCTACAAAATTCAAAACGAAATTAAAAAAGGTTCCAATGTTATAGAAATTGGATATAATAAATTGCAATTACAGGAATCACTATATATATTTTTATTCCAAGGGCTGAAATTTGGATGAGTTTCTTTTTTCATCATCTAAAAAGTATTGAGGTTATGAATAATTAACATTTTCGTTATCTATGGAAAAATTTCCGAACAAATAGGCTCTTAAAATTAAATTAAAAAATTTTCAAAAAATTTTGAGAATTCTTGCAGGGGTCACACTGAGTTTCGTAGATCCATGAAAAATTTAATTTGTGATATTTTTCCATTCTCTTGATGAAATCAACTTTATTATAGTTGATTTTTAAAGATTTGTGCTGAAAGAATATTTATCGCCTTGAATATTTTTCAAAAAATAGAATGGTGTACCCCTTCAAAAATTCGAAAAAAAATTTTTTTTCAATTTTAAGAGCCTTTTCGATCGGAAATGTCCTGTAGATAACGAAAATGCAACTTATTCAGTAAATCATCCAATAAATCATATCGAAAAATTCAAAAAAGTAATCGAAAAGTCAGATTTTTCGATTTTTCATTATGAATCCCTGCGCTCCGAATAATGATCATTTTCGTTATCTACAGGAAATTTCCGATCAAATGATCTTTCAAATCTAAAAAAAAGAAATAAACACTCGAGCAACTTCAAAAATCTGTCCATATAAAATTGACGCGTTTGTGTATATTTGAAATGATTGAATATATAGAAGAGTCGTTGATGATGGACAGTTGACAGTAACACGAGTACGAGAAGAAAATAGGAAGAAAAAAATCGGAGGTTGTTTGCACCAACGGACATAACGGCGATTTTATCCGAGCCTCGTCCTCGCTCGATAATCGTCTCTCTCTCTCTCTCTTATTTTCTCCGTAACATTCTTCGGAGCGATGTGGAAGTTCGTCTCACTCGTTCCTCGTCTTCGTCAAGGCGCGTACGGAGCACAACCTTGTACTCTACGAGCACTGACGGTATCTCGTGTAAAAGGAGAGCAGACAAGAATCGCGAGGAAGTTTTCTTCATCGTTTTTCCTCTCGCGGCCGCTTCCTGCTCCTTTTTCTCTCTTCGACGAGGCTCGCGCACGTGCTTCCCACGATATTCATCCCTCTCGTATAAACATATCCTCCCTGCAATCTTGTATCCCCGCGAGGACTCGATTATACTCGCAAATCCGTGAAATTAAGCATCGTTGAGTTTCACCTTATTTCATTCAATTCCTCACTCGCCTTTTTCCCCATTATATTCCCCCACTCTTTCGCTCATCGTCCCATCAAACTTAAATTATACACGGGATAATAAATACGGACGAGGAAATTATATTTCCGAACAGTTTCTGTACGCACGATTTTTTCCACGAGCAAAAGCTCTATATTCTCACTTTTTTTTTACTTCGTTATATTTTTTCCATTTCTTTTTTCAGTACTTCAAATAAGTCGTATACCTTCGTACTTTTACACGTAGAGACGAAATTTATTATCGTGCATTTATAGTTTTTTTATTTTTATAAAGTACGAAGAGTTTTTATTACGGGTTTGCATTCTTGTTTATTTTTAAAAAAATTTAATTAGTATAGTTTCGAATAAAAATATATCAAGAGTTGCAGTACAGCGTTTCGGAAGTATTTTTTATTTATTTTTCTCTTTCCAATAAAATATAAATCTATAGTGCATACAATTACGCATCATTATATGAGCCAGATGTTGCAATTCTAGCATAGAGTAGAAATTTTATCGAACGGTTTTTTTGTAATCATATCCGCATAAAGTTAGCCGTTATGAGTTTATGAATACGGCGATTGATAAAACGTCAAAATATTTTGCCAACTTTGAATCAAATCGAGGCCGTTGATCTGTCGATTGCTTTAAAAAATTGTAGAATATAATTAACAACATTATTGAATTGATTTATATAAAAAAAGTAAGTGTATTTGGTATTTTTGAAGTAGTAAAAAAATCCAGGAAAATTTATGCTAAACAATAAGAAGTATTTACAAAGAGATTCAAATTTTTTAAATATACTTTTGATATTTACTGCTGAAAATTGTTAATTGTATTTTTGAAATACATCAGCAAAATGGGTACCTCGGCATACCTTTAAAAAGGTATTTATTGTACTAAAAGTAATTAAAGTACATTTAAAAAATAAAAAAAAAAAATTTACAAGCATACGAAGGTACACTTGAGACCTTAAATTATAGCAAAAGGGCGTCAGGCCCTAATTTTCAAACTGATCGCAAAAGACATTGACAAAAAAATATCAACCTCGGATAAAATAGACCCGATGTGTACGCGGGGTGTTAAATTCTGCTGCGCGTACATGCAGCTTATTTTTTAGAGAGAGATAATTTTTTAGAGATATGGAGCGAAATGAAACTCTCGGGGAGGATTTTGTCTGCGAGCATTAACGAATCTAGATAGCAAGAACGATTCGAGTTACCGTTCGTCTTTCCGAGCGCACACGTATATAAGGGGCAGACGCGTGGAGGTTTTCTTTTCTCTTTTCGCCGAGTCGTTAACTCGCGGAGCGAGCGAGTGTGGCCGTTCCGCCGTTTCTCGTTGAGGTATATACGCGAATCCCAGAGAAAAAGAGCAAGCGAGAGAGAGAAAGAGAGAGAGAGAGAGAGAGAGAGAGAGAGATGGAAAAGGAGAGGCAACGGAGAGACATTCACATACTTAAAAGTGAGACTGTGAGCGCAAAACAGTCGCGTTGCATCGCGCGCTCGTTCCGCGCGTACCCGCGGGGCAGCCCGTTTGCATTCTTGGCAAGCCACGGAATGTCGATCGATGCTATACCACGGGAATGACAGAGAAACAGTGTCCACCGGCTTACCCTCCCCGTCCGAGAACGGCACAAACGCGAATGACGGAGAAGGAGAGAATCGTGCAAAAGATAATCATTCGTTCGCAAACGTAGAACAGTAATGGAACGAGAAATTAATGACGGGCAACCGGAGAGAAACGGGCAATGAACGAGAGCGGGCATTTATTCTTGTGAAAAAAATCGTTAATGCCCCGGCCGAAAATCGGCGAACGAACGTTTGCCAAAAATAAATCGGGCCGATGAGGAAAAATAAACAAATTTCACGAGCTCATTCTCCATTTGGAAATATACTCTGGAAGTATTTCTCGTAGTACGCACTTAAATAAAAGGCTAATTAAAGTGTGAAAGATAAAATCTCTTGGGCATAGAAAAGTTCAAAATATTTATTATAGAAGATATTTTGAAAAATTATTATAGAGATAAAAACGATAGAAATTAAAGTTTTTTGAAATTTTGTACGTAAATTTTAATATTTTTGTTTATATATTGTATTCATAAAAAATATGACATTGTCGAAACGATTAACGTTATTTATTTTCTACTATGATTCTTTTAAAGAATACTTTTACATTTTGTAGTATATTGTTTTGTGACGAAATCTTAAGATCCTATCGAAAGTTATATGATGGAAAATTATTTAGTTGTAAAAATAATGAGTAAACGTTAGTAATAAATATTGTGAATGGTGCAACTTGTTGAATATTCATAAACTAATATTCTGAACGAGCATTTTCTTGCAATTCGTGAGAAACGTGAAAAACGATGAAGCTGCATTGAATAAAATTAGACAGCAGGGGAATAAACGAGTGAAAGATCACTTATGCTTTTAAAGAATTTTTTTTCTACGCGAAATAAATTTTTTCATTCTGGGTATTATGCAGTAGGACATCAAACCGATTTACATGTATTAAAATTCTGAACGAATATTTTCTTGCAATTCGTGAAAAACGATGGAACTGCGTTGAATAAAATTAAATAACAAGAGAATAAACGAGTGAAAGATCACTTGTGCTTTTAAAGAAATTTTTTTCTACGCAAAATAAATTTCTTTCCTTCCGAGTAAGCAGTGAGACATCAAACCGATTCATGTATATTAATATTCTGAACGAATATTTTCTTGCAATTCGTGAAAAACGATGGAACTGCGTTGAATAAAATTAAATAGCAAAGGAATAAGCGAGTAAAAGATCTCTTTATATTTTTAAAGAAATATTTTTTCTACTCGAAATAAATTTTTTTATTCCGAGTAAGCAGTGGGACGTCAAACCGATTCATATATATTAATATTCTGAACGAACATTTTCTTGCAATTCATGAAAAACGATGGAACTGCATTGAATAAAATTAAACAACAAGGGAATAAACGAGTGAAAGATCTCTTTATATTTTTAAAGAAATGTTTTTTTCTACTCGAAATAAATTTTTCCATTCCGAGTAAGTAGTGGGACATCAAACCGATTCATGTATATTAATATTCTGAACGAACATTTTCTTGCAGTTCGTGAAAAATGATGAAACTGCATTGAATAACAAGAGAATAAACGAGTAAAAGATCACTTATGCTTTTAAAGAAATGTTTTTTCTACGCGAAATACATTTTTTTCATTCCGAGTAAGCAGTGGGACGTCAAATCGATTATTTTTTGTCGAGCATTGACCGAAGCCTCTCGTTGGGTACGTAAATATCGCTCGGTACTCTTTCCATAAGTTTTAATGGCTCCGCATCGGAGCGAGCGTGTAGGAGAGGCTTACGTTCTCCTCGTCGCTCGTTCCGATATCTCGAAAAATAAGTCTCCGCGCGAAGAAAAGTCGAGTTTCGCCGTGACGGCGAGAGAAAACGAGGAAAAAGAGACGGGGTAAAAATAAGGAGGAAAAAAAATGCTCGGTGCTTGGCACGTAGGAGTTGCATACCGGGCTAATTCCGCATCGACGCAACACACGCTTTATTACCGCATTCACCGTTCATTTTCTCTCTCTCTCTCTCTCTCGCCTCCCTCCCGCGCTCTCCATGCCGCGACTTTTCATTCGGCGAAGCTCACCGGGCTCTCTTTTGCGTAATACGAGAAACATTCTAATCAGCGCGAGAGCTTCATTCTCGAGAACGTTCATGCTCGATCGTCGCTACGGGCTCGCTCTTTCTAAATTCGCACCTGAAACGCAAAGAATTGGAAATTTAAAAAAAACGACGATATTCGTGTATTATATACGAATAAATTAAATATTATTTTTTTATGGAGATTATATTCATTTTTTTTGAGCTTTTTCAAAATAATATAAAACTCTATTGAGATTCGTACAATGGGAATTCTTTTTTTTTTCTTTCTTGAACGTAACGCCCTGTAGACTCGCGTGAACGTACGCGGAGAAGTCGATGACTTTTCCCTGGCTTTGATATAGCTTTTTGCCGGCCTTTTCGTTTCTTATTGCGGCAGAAAAATCGTAAATCGCAGAAAATAAAGTGAGCGCGGTGGCAAAAAAGGGGCAAGCAAAGCGAATCGTTGTACTTAATTTGCAATTGCGATTTGAGGCTCGTAATCATTTTTATTTTTATTCGGAAACATATTTTCTTTTTTTTTTTGCTTGCCTTTCGAACGAATTATTCCTTGGAGCGTTCGCACTTTAAAACGCAACGAACTCTCGCACCCGCGAGTGCACACCGCGATCCCCGACGCGAAGGCAAACGAGTCGCTTTTATAACGGATCGTGCTCGTGGCACGCCTCGTTACTTCTTTTTCAAATCGATAGCCAAGAATGAACGCGCTTATAATAAAAATTAACGCGACGTTCATCATTCCTCGTTGAAAATAAAAAAAATGAATCTCACTGTTCAACAATGGAAACAATGGAATGGAAAATAATTGTGAGAGACTTCTTTTTTAAAAAATCATTTGTGAGATTTAAGGTGATATGGTCATGGCATCGTTTATTACATATTTTGTTAAAATTTTTCATAAATTTTCTTTACCGTCGTATGTTCATGCATGTCAATTTTTAGAAGGTTTCACCATGCGGAAGTCGAGATATTTATTGGTAAAAATGACATTTTTTTGCATGAGAAAAACTGAGTCGAAAATTTGTCGTTTTACTGCCATGACCATATCACCTTAAACGATTTTCACGCAACTCTTACCTTAACTCGAGTGAAAAATCTGAAATAATAAAATATCGATTGGTAAAAACATCGGGAATTTAATTGTAGAAGAAAGTTGTAAGATTTTTTTTTTAAATATTGGTCTAATTTCAATCAAGTCTTTTTTTATTCAATGAAAGTAATTGCAATCATTTTATGTATTCTTAATCTATAAGGCAATAAATTGAAGTTTATTATTTCCCGTTAAACTTTTTTCGTCTTGTTCTTTTGTGCAATGAAATAACGGAGTGGAAGAAAATCGTGCAATTTTTTTTTTGATTGAAGATCGTCATTTTTGTCCGATGATATAAATGATTGCACTCGTCGTTTCGTATACGTAATCTCGAATAAAATTTCGATTGAAAAAAAAACAGGGAATTTTATTGAAATTTTTCCTCGTTAAGTCGCGGCCCTGGAATTCAAATTGTCAATTATTCACTCGTATTTCTCGACGTTTCGCTCGACGAGAATTGAGAGAAGGCTGGTGACGTTTATTGTTTGATTTATCTCGATACGTAAAATCGGGCTTGAAGCGAAAAGCGATAATTTTCTAATCGCGTCCTTGATGAAAAGTACGGGAACGTACGGCATTCCGGAGATTGCGGAACATCGACGCGAATAAAATTTTCGCTGAGGATAGAGAGATCCTCCGATACTGAATAAAATTTCATGCTCCGAGGACATTTTATTTTTACAGATATTTAAATTTAGTTGTGATTTGTTTTTAGTTCCCGATTTCACCGTTTTCTCGAGGAATTTTCTCAAAAAGAAAAAAAGAAAGCGTATATGAAAATAAAGAATAAATCTGACGTAAAGGCAAAAACAGGTATATGATTATTATAAAAAGTGATTCAATCATGAATCAAGATAGAGATGATCGTTGGAAAGGAAATGAAATAAAAATTGAGGCCAATTTAAAAATAATTTCGCGATGGAAACAGGTGTCGATTGTAACGAGTAAAAAAATATCAGTGAGTCAGGAATCGCGAATCAAATGATTATTTCCTGTGAGTCAATCTTGAGTCATGGATAAAAAAATATTGAAAGATTAATCGGTATTATTCTGGTTGCAGGTACGACTGGAGAGCATCGGGGCCGAGGACATAGTCGATGGAAATCCAAGACTCATACTCGGGCTCATCTGGACGATTATTCTTCGCTTCCAGATACAGGAGATCGAGATTGACGTCGACGAGGAGAATGAGAGCAGTGAGAAAAAATCAGCCAAGGACGCTCTTCTTCTCTGGTGCCAAAGAAAGACTAATGGCTATCCCGAGGTCAATATACAGGACTTTACAGGTAAATCCTTACATTTATTTACTCAAAAAACAAAACAGCCAACATTTTTTTCTATTCATATTCCTTATCATCAATTAATTGTAAAAATGTACTTACACAAATGACAAAAAATTCCAAAAACTTATTTAAGGTAGGAGTTGTGTAAAATCGTTTGAAACAGAATTTGTTAAAAATTTGTACAAATCTTTTATAAGATCACGTCGAAATGTATGCTAAATTTTATGAAGCTTCATCATCTAGTAATCTAGATATTAATTGTTGAAAGTCGTCATATATTTCAATCTCTCATAAGAGCCTACGTTAAAAGTGACAATTTTCAAAAATAAATATCTAGATAACCACATGGTGAAACTTCTTTAAATTTTGCACACATGTCAATATAACGTCAAAGAAGATCAGCAGAAATTTTGAAAAAATTCTGTCTCAAAAAATTTCAAGTCATGATGTTACACTTAATTAACACGTTCAGCCAAACTTTTGAATAGACTGTCACGCGATTCATACCTTAAAAAAATAACAGCAACAAATGCATAAAATTTAATTGTTCTTTATTCACATTTTAAGTATAAGATTTTCAACTTGTATTTCGTAGTTCGATATTTTTCATAAATATTGCATTATTTTCAATATTTAGTCATTTGATGTGTATTTTTATTTATGTTCGCAGGTTCGTGGAGAAGTGGTCTCGGATTCAACGCCCTCATCCACGCTCACAGACCCGACCTGGTCAATTGGTCGGAGCTCGGTCAAGGGAAGCACATCGATAACCTCAATTATGCTTTCGATGTGGCAAATTCAGAGCTCGGGATACCTCGGTTGCTCGACGCCGAGGACGTTGACACTGCCAGGCCCGACGAGAAATCCATCATCACTTACGTTGCTTCCTACTATCATACATTCGCCAGGATGAAAAACGAGATTAAGAGCGGAAAGAGAATAGCGAATGTAAGGAACATTATTCATTATGCAAAAATATATTTTAATTTGCTACATTATTTCGTGATATCGTCACACTTTGCAATCAAACTTTTCTTAAATTTTGTTTTCAGAATAATTTTTTTTTAATAACAATAAGAGTCAAAAATATATTTTTGATAAAAAAAATTTCATCTGTAAATTTATATAAAAAAGTTAAACTGTCATTTTTTGCATAAATTCTTTGTACATTTTTATCGGAATCCAATTCATCAATGATTTTCTCCCAGCTAAATTTTACACGGATGTTAACTGTTAACTTAATATTGCACAGATCGTTGGACAAATGATGGACGCGGACAACATGAAAGTGCACTACGAGAAATTGACGACGAACCTGCTCGAGTGGATAAAGCTGAAGATCGGAGTGTTGGAGGATCGTAATTTCCCGAACTCGCTGGAAGGCATACAGAGGGAATTGCTGTCGTTCAAGCAGTACAGAACGGTGGAGAAGCCTCCAAAGTACAAGGAACGTTCGGAGATCGAGGCTCTCTATTTCCACATAAACACGCAGTTGAAGTCTCTGAATCAGCTGGCATTTATACCGCAAGAGGGTCAGCTCGTCCATGACATCGAGAGAAACTGGGTGGAGCTGGAGAGGGCTGAGCATCGTCGAGAGGTCGCCCTGCGAACCGAGTTGCTCAGGCAGGAAAGACTCGAGCAGCTCAATTACAAGTTCGAGAAGAAAAGCGTTCTCCGGGAGGGTTATCTCAAAGAAATGATACAGGTACTCTCGGATCCCCGTTACGGGAGCAATCTCGCCCAGATCGACGCCACGGTGAAGAAGCACGAGGCCATAAGCGCGGACATACTCGCGCGTGAGGAACGATTTCACGATTTGACGAACATGTCGGAGGAACTCGTGCGAGAAAATTATCACGGGATGGAGAGAGTCCGGGCGAGGGAGCAGGAAGTGTTGCAGAGATGGAAGGAACTGCTGACTCTGCTCGACCATCACAAGGTCAATTTGACGGCGCTGTGCTCGCTGATGAGTCTCATGAGAGAGATCGACACGACGCTCGCGACGATTCAGGAGCTGCAGCTTAATTTCCAGAGCACGGACGTCGGCCCCCATCTCCTGGGAGTCGAGGATTTGTTGCAGAAGCACAGTCTCCAGGAGCTGCAAGTCACGGCGCTGGGAGAAACTCAGAGGCGGCTCGGAAGGCAGGCCGCTCAACACCTGACGCATCCGTTGAGCAAGGAAGCGCCGCTGTTGCAGAAGAAGCTTGAGACGCTTAACGGAGCTTACAACGAGCTTGTGGAGAACAGCAAGGAGAGAAAGGCTCGTCTGGAGGACGCGAGAAACTTCTTTCACTTCCTGCAAGATCACGAGGACGAGGAATCGTGGCTGGTTGAGAAACAGAGGATCTGCAAGGCCGGTATATCCGCGAAGGATCTGCGAGCGGTAATATCGCTCCAACAAAAGCACAAGGCGCTTCAGGACGAGATGAAGGTGAGAAAGCCGAAATCCGAGCAGCTCTGCAACGCTGGTAGAAAGCTCATATCGGACAGTCATCCGTCCGCCCTCGAGATACAGAACAGAATAGACTCTCTCCAGGAACACTGGAGAGTCCTCGAGGAACTCGCTGCTCTCCGAAAGAAGCAGCTCGAAGACGCGGCGGAAGCTTTTCAGTATTACACCGATGCGAACGAGGCGGACTCTTGGATGAACGAGAAAATGGCTCTGGTCGCGTCCCAGGATTACGGAGTGGACGAGCCGAGCGCCCAAGCATTGCTGCAGAGGCACAAGGACCTCGAGGGCGAGCTGAACGCGTACAAGGGCGACGTCCAGTCGCTCAATGCCCAAGCCGAGAAGCTGATAAAGGCCGGAATATCGACGCTGGAATTGACAGCCGATCCGGAACCAGTCGCCGAGCTCGAGCAGGAGGAATGGAGCAAGGAAGTTCGCTTGGTCCCGCAAGACGAGTGGGTCGACGAAATCGTAGAGCGTGTCGAGCCTCGAACCGTTATCGAGGAACGTCTCGTGCCACAGGTGAAGAGTCTCTATCCGTTCAACGGTCAGGGAATGCAAATGGTCAAGGGCGAGATAATGTTTCTCCTGAACAAGACGAATCCCGATTGGTGGAACGTGAGGAAGGCTGACGGTACGGACGGCTTCGTCCCGGCTAATTACGTCCGAGAAATCGAGCCAAAAGTTATTCAGGTGCAGGTCAAGAGGCCCGAGAAGGTGCGCGTTACTCAGAGGGTCAAGAAAACGAAGATGGTCAACCAGGTCGTTCCTGTCAGGCGCGTGAAATCGATTAAGTCCGCGGTAAAGCCTGTCAAGAGAAGAGCCACGGTTAACGATAGCGACAACGTCGAGAAGAGACAGAAGAGAATAAATGACATTTACAACGAGCTTCAGCAGCTCGCGGCGAAGCGTCACGCTCTCCTCGAGGACGCGATAAGGCTTTACGGATTTTACAGAGAATGCGATGATTTCGAGAAGTGGATAAAGGACAAGGAGAAGATGCTGCGAGCGGATGACTCTCGCGACAATGTCGAGACCGCCAGGAGGAAATACGAGAAATTCCTCACGGATCTGTCAGCCTCGGGAAAACGAGTCGAGGCGATCGACGCGGCTGTCGAGGACTTTGTAAAGCAGGGACACGGCCAGCTGGACAAGGTGAAGGCTCGACAAGCTCACATTCATCAGCTCTGGGGTCATCTAAACTGGCTGAAAGCTCAGAAAGAGAAGAGTCTCGAGGGAGCTTCGAGCGTCGAACTTTTCAACCGAACCTGCGATGAGGCTCACGACTGGATGATCGAAAAGATAATGCAGTTGGACACGGCTGAGCTCGGTCCGGACCTCAAAACCGTCCAGGCGTTGCAGCGGAGGCATCAGCACTTGGAACGCGAGCTTGCCCCGGTCGAGGAGAAAGTGAGAAAGGTTAACCTTTTGGCGAACAGCGTGAAGAGTTCTTACCCGAACGAGCACAAGAACGTCGATAAGAGACAGAACGAGATAATGGATCTCTGGCACAAGGTGCAAACGAAGGCGAAGGAGCGAAGGTCTCGCCTCGAGGACGCTGTCGGCCAGCAGATATTCATGAACAGTTCCAAGAGCCTGATGAACTGGGCGAGCGACGTCCAGGAGCTCATGAAAGCGGAGGAACCGGTTCGCGACGTCGCGACCGCGGAGCAGTTGAGAAAAAAACACACGGAGCTCGGCGAAGAGATAAAGACGAGGGAGGACGAATTCCGGGAGGTCGAACAGCTCGGGGATCAACTGTTGAAGCGAAATCCGTCGCTGAGCGAAGTTCAGGAGCGCTTGGAAAAACTTCGAGGTCTGTACAGAGCCGTCGTCGCCGATTGGAACGACAAGGAGGACTGGCTCTGCCAGTGTCTCGAGCTCCAGCAGTTCAATCGCGAAGCCGACCAGATCGAGGCTACGACGAGCTCGCACCAAGCTTTCCTCGACTTCACAAACCTCGGAGAGTCTCTGGACGACGTCGAGGCCCTTCTCAAGCAACACGAGAAGTTCGAAAACACTCTGATCGCTCAGGACGACAGAATGAAGGCTTTCAGCGACACGGCTGATCGTCTCATCCACCAGGATCATTACGAGAAGGATTACATAAACGACAGGCGAAATCAGGTGTTGGCACGCCGGGCAGCTGTCAAGGAAGCCGCTCAGGGAAGACGCGCTGCTCTCCAGGCCTCCGAGCACTATCAGCAGTTCTCAGCGGAAGTTGACGACCTCCGGGACTGGCTCGGAGACAAGATGAAGATCGCGTCCGACGAGAGCTACCGGGATTTGAACAATCTCGAGAGGAAGCTTCAGAAGCACGAGGCTTTCGAGAGGGAGCTTCGAGCGAACGAGGGACAATTGAGAGCCGTGAACAAAGCCGGCAAGGCTCTGATCTCGGAGGAAAATTATCGATCGAAGGACGTTGCCAAGACTCTCGAGAGTCTGAACGACCAGTGGAACCGTCTGGTCGCTCTCTCCCTGGAAAAGGGAAGTCGCCTTCGTCAGGCTGCCTCCCAGCATGGCTTCAATCGCACGATGGAAGACGCGAGACTCAAGCTCGAAGAAATCGAGAACTCCCTGCAGAGCAAACGCGTCGGCACGGATCTGCGCAGCTGCAAGGAATTGCTGAAGAAACATCAGACTCTGGAGGCTGACATGTGCCAGTGGGAACAAAAGGTCGACGATCTCGTCGCTATGGGACAGGAAATGGCTCACGAAGGACACTTCGATGCTGCCAATATTTTAGAAAATAGCCAAGCTACACAGAGAAAGTGAGTTTTGCTATTTTTTTTTATAAATTAGCGAAGTAGTTGAAAAATAAAAATCAAAACAGATTGTACTGGAAACTGGCTTTCTCATTGATCGATAATAATTTTTTAATACAATTTTCAGATTCCGTGGCTTGAAAGAACCCGCGCGTAAGAGACGAGAAGCCTTGGAGGAGAGTCTGCGGTTTCATAAATTTGGGTTTGAGCTCGATGCGGAATTACAGTGGATCAAGGATCACCTGCCCCAAGCCTCGTCCACGATGCTCGGTCAAAACTTGCACCAGACCCAGAGTCTGCACAAGAAACACAAGAAATTCGAGGCTGAGATTGCCGGGCATCAGCCGATGATCGACAAAACTCTCATGTCGGGGCAAACGCTGATCGACCAATTGCACCCGGAGAGAAAAAAGGTGTGTAACTTTACGTAAACGAAATTATACGATAAAAATATTATTCAATTATTCTTCGTGAGTGCGAGCGCATTTTCACGCATTCCTCATTAATTTCACGATCTTGACGCGAGATACGAGTAAAAAACAGTATACGATTTTTGCACAGCCGGAGCACCTGCGATAACAAATTCGAGCTCGTCGAAGGTAAGATCGAGATGCATGGTGTTTCGACGATTTTTAACAATCAATACTCCAGTCGACGATTTGTTTATTATTTTTTAATAATTCTTTTTTTTTCGTTTTTGCACTGTCACTCACTGTGTATTTTCGTTTTGTTACCTCTAATATCAAACAAATGTTTTTTTTTTTCAAACAGAATTTCTCTTGGCGAGATATACGCTTTTGAGGACGTTTATTGTGCAGCAGATAGCGAGATTTTTTTACACAGACACGACCACACGACCGATATTCGTTACTTTTGTTTCAATTTTTTTCAGCATGCATGTAAATCCGTATCGTAATGGCTGATTCGAAAGAAGTTCGAGCAATTTATTAATTTCAATATTCGTTTGTCAGATTCAAGAATTGTGCGACGAGCTGGACGACGCCTGGAAAGACCTCAAGGAGAAGGCTGGCGAGCGTAGTCGAGCTCTGGACCTTTCTCTGCGAGCCCAGGAATTTTTCTTCGAGGCAGGCGAGGTCGAGGGCTGGCTGAGTGAAAAGAACGACATGCTCAGTTCGACGGATTACGGTCGGGACCGGGACGCCGCGACGAAACTCCTGACGAAGCACAAGGCGATGGAACTCGAGTTGGACACTTACAACGGTATCGTGACGGAGATGGGACACACTGCGGCTGCGATGATAAATGGAAAGCATCCTGACAGCAAAGCGATCGGTAACAAGCAGCAATCGATCGCCCAGCAAATGCGAGCCCTTCAGAGACTCGCGACGACGAGGCAGCAGCGTTTGATGGAAAGCATGTACCGTCACGAGTATTTCCTCGAGAGTCGAGAGCTCGAACAGTGGATCAAGGAACAGGAGCAGGCCGCCGCCTCCGAGGACTATGGCCAGGATTACGAGCACTTGCTGATACTCCAGGCAAAATTCAACGACTTCAAACATCGCATCGAGGCCGGTTCCGAAAGGTTCAATCAGTGCGAGGAACTCGCGAGGAAATTAATCACCAACGAGAGCCCTTACATTCAGGACATCGAGAGACGTCAGGAACAGCTTGGGTGAGTTTGTCAATGTTTTCCTCGATTAAAAGAAAAACATTTTCTGTTTACTTATTCGAATGGGTATCTTTTGTATGACGATTTCTTGCGATGTATGATTAAATTCGCTCGTGTAGAATGGATTTCTCCTTTTTGTTTTTTTTCTCTCTTTTTAATATTAACACTGACAAAAAGGCTTCGAAGCTGACTGTAGAATGGTGTAGTCGTAGACTAGGTGCGGGGAAACACTCTAACGTTGAATTTTTATTAGTGGTGATGAAGGTCAGGATGATGACGATGATCCTGTCGTACAAGTACGCCAGCAACATCAACACATGCGGTAAGTTGGTATCGGAATTAAAAAAAAAACTCTCAGCTCGCCGCTCGAGGTTTTTGTACTCACGATCATCGTTTCCGGTTCATTTAATCGTCAGATCAGTAGAATTTGTGATTAGTATCGTGGTGCACGATTTTCTTTGCATGCAACTAACATTCATCACTTTCAAGAATTAAAAAAAAAAGCAAAATATAGGAAGTAAATATCATTCGTTTCCCCTTCGCAGCGAGTCCTGGCAACATCTTCTCGGTTTGATACGCCATCGCGAACAGAGGTTGCAAGCGGCGGGTGAGATACATCGTTTTCATCGAGACGTCGCCGAAGCTTTGTCGAGAATCCAAGAAAAGGACGCGGCTCTTCCCGAGGATCTTGGTCGGGATTTGAATTCTGTGCTCGCCCTGATAAGACGTCACGAAGGCTTCGAGAACGATCTCGTCGCCCTGGAGGCGCAGCTCCAGGTCCTCGTCGAGGATGCCTCCCGGCTTCAAGTCCTTTATCCTGGCAACAATGCGGCGCACATTGATCAGCAGCAACAAATCGTACTCGCGAACTGGGAGGAGCTGAAGGAACGAGCGGCCCACAGGAGAGATCAGTTGCAAGCGAGCTGCGATCTTCAACGATTCTTGACTCAGGTCCGAGATTTGATGAACTGGGCGGCCGGATTGCGAGCAGCCATGTCCACCGAGGACAAGGTCAGGGACGCTGCGAGCGCTCAGGTTCTGAAAGCGGAGCACGAGGCTCTCAAGAGCGAGATCGAGGCCCGGGAAGACAGTTTCAGATCGGTTCTCGATCTGGGCGATGCGATGGTCCAAACGGGACACTACGCAGCGCCGGAAGTCGAGGAGAAATGCAACCAGTTGTTGGAGGAGAGACAGAAATTGCACACGGCTTGGCAACAGAAAAAAGTCCGTCTCGATCAGCTGATCGATTTGCATTTCTTCCTCCGGGATGCCAAGCAACTGGATAATCTGTCAACGACCCAGGAGGCGGCGTTGAGCGGAGACAATTTTGGTGTTTCCGTCGAGGAGGTCGATGTGCAAGTGAAGAAGCACAACGAGTTCGAAAAACTGCTCGTGACGCAGGAAGAGAAATTGACCGCGCTTCAGGAACACGGAGACAAACTTCTCGCTCAGAATCACTTCGATTCTCCGACGATTGCGAGACGCGTGAGCGAGGTTGTCCAGAAACGTGCCAGGGTTCGGGACCTGTGCGACGTCAGACGCAAACGTCTCGAGGCGAATTTGCTCCACGCACAGTTCGTACGCGACGTCGGCGAGGCCGAGTCCTGGATCGGTGAGAAGCAGAAAAAACTTGAGGCTGAAGCGTCCAAGGGTGAGGTTTCCAGTCTCGAGGACAAGATCAAGAAGCTGCAGAAACACCAGGCCTTCCAAGCGGAGCTTGCGGCCAATCAGAGCAGAATCGAGGAGATCAAGACGAAAGGCGAGACGCTTCTGGCCCAGAAACATCCATCGAGCTCCGAAATTCGACAGCAGCTCGAGCGTCTGAACGCAGCCTGGCGAAAACTCTTGCTCGTTTCCGGAAATCGAGGCAGAGGACTCGAGGAGGCTCAGGACATTCTGGAATTCAACAACCAAGTTGAGAAAATCGAGGCTTGGATAAGAGACAAGGAGATGATGGTCCAGGCTGGCGATACGGGCAAGGATTACGAGCATTGTCTCAGTCTCCAGAGAAAATTGGACGACGTCGACAGCGACATGAGGGTGGACGACGCCAGAATAAAAACGATAAACGCTCTGGCGGACAAATTGATAAAACAAGGACACGACGACGAGTCTCGGGGTATTCAGCAGCGCAGAAACAATTTGAACGACAAGTGGAAGGGCCTGCAGAGCGCGTTGAGCGCTTATCGCGAGATACTGGCCGGAGCTCTGGAAATTCATCTCTTCAACCGTGACATAGACGATACGAGTCAGCGAGTGATTGAAAAGTCCTTGGCGATGAATACGAGCGACGTGGGCAAAGATTTGCCAGGTGTTGAGCAACTGCAGAGGAAGCTCGAGGCCATGGAACGCGACATGACTCCGATTCAAGAAAAACTCCGGGAACACATGGAGGAGGTGGTAAGATTGATGGAGAAGTATCCGCAAAAGGCGTCCAACTTGAAATCAGTATTCTGCGAGCTTCAGTCCAGCTGGGACGAGCTTCTGGACTTGACGAGAAATCGTCGAGCGGCGCTTCGCAAAGCCTACACTCTTCACAAGTTCCGGGCTGATTTGCACGAGATCGAGGTGTGGGTGGCGGACACGATAAGGCGTATGAACGAGTCCGAAGCGCCGACAAAGATATCCGAGGCCGAGGCGCTTCTCGAGCTGCATCAGGAGCGAAAGGCGGAGATCGACGGTCGACAGGACGCGATAAAGGCTCTCAACGAGCACGGCAAGCAACTCGTCGCCGTGGATCCCGAGGTCAAGGAGAGCCTGGAGCACCTTGAAAAACTTCGCGACGGCCTCGTCGAGGCCTGGGAGGATCGTCAAGAGAAATTGACGCAGGCTTACCACCTGCAACAGTTCAAGGAACAAGCTGACCAGTGGGACAGTTGGCTGGGGACCAAAGAAGCCTTCCTCAACAACGACGATCTTGGCGAGTCGTTGACCAGCGTCGAGACTCTCGTTCGCAAGCACGCCGAGTTCGAGAAGATGCTCGAGTCCCAGCTCGGTCGCATCGACGAGCTCGAGAACTTCGCCGCGGAGATACTAGCGGAAAAACCGACGGACGTCAATGCCATAGAGCAGAGACTTGCCTCGGTTTGCGCCAGACGCGACAGGCTCAAGGAAAGCTCCGCCGCGAGGGGAAAAAAACTCCTGGAGAGCCAGAGGCTGCACCAGTTCCTTCGCAACATCTACGAGGTCGAGGGGTGGCTCCATCAGAAGCAACAAGTCGCCGCTGACGAGAATTATCGCGATCCGACGAATCTCCAGAGCAAGATACAGAAACATCTCGCTTTCGAGAGCGAGCTCGCGGCGAACAGGGGGAGAGTCGCCGCGATTGTCGCCGAGGGTGAAGGCTTGATAGAGGAGAATCACTACGCGATGAATGAGATCCAGAATCGTCTGGAGGAGCTCGAAAATGAGTGGCGAGTGTTGCAAGAAACGAGCGAGCTGAAGAAGAATCGTTTGAACGACGCTTATCAGGCACTGCTGTTCGGACGGACGCTCGACGAGTTCGAAGCGTGGATGGACGAGATCGAGACGCAGCTCCAGTCCGAGGATCATGGTAAAGATCTCTCGAGCGTCGCGAATCTTCTCAAGAGACACACGAACCTGGAGAACGACGTGCTCGGCCACAACGAGGCCTGCGAGTCGATCAAGGAGACTGCTGCCAGTTTTCAGAGGACGAAGCACTTTATGCGCGACGAGATTCAGCGACGAGCTACCGCGACGATAAATCGATATCACAGCCTTCAGGAGCCGATACAGATTCGCCGGGACAATCTCGAAGACGCGAAACTTCTTCACCAGTTCGTACGCGACGTCGAGGACGAACTTCACTGGCTGACGGAGAAGGAACACCTCGCAGCGAGCGACGATCTTGGTAACTCGTTGACGACGGTCCAGAGATTGCAGAAGAAACATCAGGCTCTGGAGGCCGAGCTTATATCGAGAGAACCCGTCGTCTCGTCTCTGGCCAGTCGTGCCTCGGCGATGATCCGCGGTGGACATTTCGCCAGTGAAAAGATCGAGTCGCTTTCCCAGGATCTTCAGAAACGTTTGATCCACTTGAGAGATCTCGCGAGCGTCAGAAAACTGAGATTGCTCGACGCTGTCGAGTCGCAAATGTTTTACGCCGAAGCCGCCGAGGCCGAGCAATGGATCAAGGAGAAACACCCCCAATTGGCGTCCATCGATTACGGCAAGGACGAAGACTCGGTGCAGTCGTTGCTGAAGAAACTCGAAGGCATCGAGCGCGATTTAACAGCTTTTGACACCACCGTCGAGAACCTCAAGAAATTGTCCGAAGGCCTCATAAACAGACACCACTTTGACAGCAAAAACATCGAGCAGAAGCAGTCCGAGATCGAGAACAGATTTACCGAGCTCAAAAAATTGAAGGAGTACAGATTAAAGAGATTGCTCGAGAGCGAGAAATTTTATCAATTCTTGAGACAGTCCGACGAGGTGATCGAGTGGATCGGCGACCAGACGACGGTCGCAGCATCCGAGGATTACGGACGAGACGTTGAACACGTTGAACTGTTGATTCAGATATTTGATAATTTTCTGGCTGGGCTCACGACCAGCGAGAGTCGAGTTCTGTCCATCATCGACGCCGGGCAAAAACTCATCGAGGAAAATAATCCAGAATTGACCAAGATAAAGGCAAAGATAGACGAGACTAAGCAGCAGTGGGACGACCTCAAGGAACTGGCGCATGCGAGACAGGACGCCTTGGCTGGCGCTAAACAAGTCCATATGTTTGACAGAACGGCTGATGAGACCATCGCCTGGATTCAGGAGAAAGAAGCGAGTCTCAGTTCCGATGGATATGGACACGATTTGGAAACGATACAGGCCCTTGTCCGAAAACATCAAGGCTTCGAAACTGATTTGGCTGCCGTCAAAGAGCAGGTACTTGAAACAAATTTATCGCTACACTTATTGCTAGAAAACATAGAGCAATGAAGAAAGAGAAAAAACGTTTTTTATTTCTTATATTTAGTATCTAATCCTATATTTAAAAAAACACGAGGACTCTAATTGATTATTCGGAATTGAGTGCATTATGCGAAGTTATATGTAGTATGCACGCCTAGAAGAACAGCAAAAAGTCGATTTCAAACTGTCAAACAAGAAAAAGCCGCCATTGAAGGGATACCACTTTCAATTTTTTCTAAAATCTTCAAAACGTGATAACTTTTAAAATAATTGATATATTAATATAATTCCTACGCTATTTGATTCGTTTTTCAAAAATCTTCAAAAATCAAATGATATTTATTGGGGCGAAATGCAAGAATTCATATTGAATAAGCCATAAAACTGACTCTTGGATCAGTTTTTTCAATTTATCAATATGAATATTTGGATTGTGCTACGTATAAGTATCATTTTCGTTATCTACAAGAAATTTCCGATCGAATAGGCTCTTAATGTCGAGAAAAAAAAATTAAAAAATTTCTTTTTTTTTCATTCGGGATGAAAAATTTAATCTTGTCTTATCTTATCTTATTAATATATAAATGTGAATGTTTGCAAGGATTTGAATGAAATTTGTCATA
>JAPYYW010001184.1:0-51247 GCA_030522545.1 Cremastinae sp. A BG-2022a | reverse complement strand
TTTTTATAAATTTTTCAATATGAATTCTTAGATTGCGCTCCGTATAAGTAATATTTTTGTTATCTGCAGGAAATTTTGCGATCAAATATTCTATTTTAATAAAGACATGAAGCTCATAATTAAATTATAGAGCGCATTATACGAAATTGTAGGGAGTATACGCTTAGAAGAATTGCAAAACATATATTCAAACATGCCGAAACGGAAAAAGCGGCCGCGCAGCTGCTCGTATAAATAAAACGAATTGTATGTTTTCTTTCGTCTTTTTTATCAAAAAATTATCAATAAAATTGAAAAAAAAAATGATTTTGATTTTGAATGAAAAGCGTATATATTTTTCAAAATACTTTTCAAAAAGCATATATAATAAGCGATAGCGTTCGGAAAGACGTTTTGCTCGAACATTGGTGAGAGTTGCCAACGGAGTTTCCATTTCAACGGGTTGCCATCCAGAGCGGTTGAGGAATCTCAAATACCTCTTTGGCTCCGTTGAATACGTTTCTCTCTTCTCCGATGTAAAAGCCTTCCCGTTGAGTCTTGTAATAAATTCAGTAGCGAGGAGGAAGAGGAGAGCAAGAGAGGATGCACGGATCGTCAGACGAGATTTTCCGGAAGGACACCACGGAAAATCGCAAACCGAAAATCACGAGAGCCCTTCTCGCTCCTTGCTTCTTCCCTTCGCTTTCCTCCCTCGCTCTTCTCTTCTCGGTCGAACTTCCAATTAAACTCTCACTCCGCAAAGCCACCCGAGTGTTTCCCGTACCTTCAACCAAATTCTTTATGAAATATGTACTATTTTATTACCCTTTACATTTTTTTGCGCTGTAATCTGAATTTCACGAGTTTATTCTTCGTTTTTCCTTTGGCAAACTTCAAGCACTCGATTTATTCGAAATTTATACGAGAAATTGTTCCGTCTAGAATCAAGACTTATGGAAAGTTTCTGTATTTACGTATAACGTTGATAAATTTATGTGGAATCGCTAAAAAATGTTTATTTCGTAAGAATTCGAAATTTCTTACATAACAAGTATTTAATATAATTATATATTTAATGCATTTAATCAAAAGACAGCGTCTCGATGCCAAGTAATAAAGGAAAGCAAATCGTCGTCATGAAGTTTATCCGAACCAAGACAACGATATTTAATAAAAATTTCATTGTATATATAATAGGGGAAAAGGGGGCAAAATGGACCCCTTAAGAAAAAAATACTCGAAAGCTCAGTTTTTTTTCATTCATTTCACTTTTTTTAGTCCCTTGTCACATATTTGGTGTTAATTTGCTGTGTCTATTATAAATAAAAAATATAAAAATGTGGGACAAAATGCTCCGCCCCCCAAAAAAAATTTTATAATGTGAGTTGCTTTACTCGTATCATATTTTTGAGTTTTTTTTACTATGTATTTAGTATAAAAAACCACTAACAGTTAATGATCAAAATTTAATGAAGCCCATTTTGCCTCTGCTTCCCCTATATAATAAATAAGTTTAGGTAAATCGGTTTAGATGAAGAATTATGAAATGTCTAGTCTTGATGGGAACGAATCTTTTTATTAATATAAAGTAATAAGAAAATATTTATTTCTATATATAATATACTTTGCTGGAAGTCACGGGCTTTTCCCATCAAGATCGTCACGATGTAGCGAAAGCTGGAAAGTTTTTGGTGGAGGCCTCGACCGAATTTCGCTACGATACGAGACGATAAATTGTAGCCGAACTTTCCCAGAATTTAGCCAAAAGTTCGGGAGAAAATGAGCGTTAAATTCATCCCGTGGCTTGATACACTCGCGTCCGCGGTTTCTCGTCTCGTCTCGCGGTATCGTGACTCAGACCGCACACATGTTCCCTCTATATAATATATATACATATATTTTTGTGGCGACACGACACGAATTCGCTATCTCAATTCTAATTCAAGCTCAGGAAGACATTCGCACAGGCTGAAACGTATGTATAAGTATTTACAAGAAAACAGCAATCAAACTTTTGCACAAATTATTTAGATGCATATGTACTAAAAGAAATTAATTTATTAGATCCAGCAAATTTTCGTTATTAATATATAGAAAATTATCATATATATTTATAAGAGCTTTTTAATCCAATGTGTTTAAAAAATATTGAAAGTTAATTCTTTTTTTTTCAGTAAAATGTTACTCCTGTTGAAAGGTTTATTTAATTCATTAGAAACTTTAATCGCTTTTTTCTTTCGTTCTATGCACGTAGGCAGAAATTTATATGTATCCTTTTTTTGTTATTGCGAAAAAAATAAATGTATATAAATTCCATGCGAGAATGGATGTCACTTTGAATCAGGAACTTGGCAAAAGTGCGTGGGTGGCCAAGGACATAACGACGTTTCTTCCATGCCAAACTTTACTAACTCACTCAAATCGGCCTCTTTTGGTCTCTATCTCTCTCTTCCTCTCTTCTTTCCTCCGCGAAACTGTCTGCACGTAAATACACAGATATAATATATAAGTGTATTTTAGTACCTAAATAGCACTTTACATTCTACAAAATGCACATTTATGTCGCCAAATAAATATGTACATGCTCGCAGCAGTCACGTGGCACTTCGTGTCTCGATGTATTTTTGGGAGATTCCCGACGTGCACGAAGCGAATACAACGTCTTCCAAAAGTATCAAAAATATGTCAAAATATCACCAAACTTGTCAAGGTAGTTCGATCAATTCTTTGGCGTCTACTTAATGATTTTATTAAAAGTATACGCACATTAAGTTATTTATATCAAGAAATCATACTATTGAAACATTTTTAAAATAAAATATTGGGGAAAGAAAACTGAAAAATACGATTTTTAACGATCCACATCGTTAACGACAGTTTTTATGATTATTGTCAAGAAAGAGACAGCTTACTTTTTTAATAGACTTGTCAATTATACGGTGAAGTACAAATTTTACTTTTTTACATCTTCTATATTTAGTTCAGTTTATCGAATTTCAATTTTTGAATGACGTCTGTTAAAAAAGTTCGTTGTATAGCTATGATAATTAAATTTTCAGATTCCAGACTCCCCAAGACATAGCGTATATAACCCACAAAAAGCTCGTCTTTAAAATTTCTATAAATTCAAAGACACTATACATGATGAATATTGGTAAAATTTTAAAAATAATATAATCAAGTGTTTATGTGCAAAAAAATTAACTTTTCATTCATTACAATATTGAATTTGGTCTTACAACTGAGCTATCTTAAATTCCGAAGTTCAAAAAAACATACTGTGATATTTTTCTAACCATTTTTGAATTAATTTCTATTTCTTGAAATATACAATTTATCTTTCACGTCATTCTTGTTTCGTTTTTAGAAATTTAATCCGCAGACAAAAATTCTGGTGTCGAAGTGTATCTACGTAAAAAAAAAGTATAGCGGTTGAATATTTCCTCTCTCGCAATGAAACATTTCGAGAGTCGTAAAATAGTCGGCGTACGTATGGGCGAGGTTATCTGGTCGCGTGCCCATTCGAATTCACAAATGTTCAGAGTTATATTCGCGAAAAAGCGCTCGCTACGTGCACGCACGCTGAAATAACCTCTCTTATATTGAATAAATTAGATTCACATGTTTAGCGCGATATTGCCATTACTATTATTATTATCGCGGAATGTCAGCGTAACTGCGAATATTGGCTAATTGACTCGTAATTCGGACGAGACTCGTCCAATTCTCGACCAAAAATTCACGTTTCCTTTGAGCTTTTCGTCGACGAAAAGCATCAGAGCTCGACGCGTTCTTTTTTCCCTGACGGATGTCGCGGAGAACTTAACTCGAAAACGTGTGTCACTCTTCGAAAAACGAAACAACCTTTTTTTTTAAATTTTGTCCACAGTAACGAGCATACGGATAAATTTAGATTCGAGAAAATTCTTTTTTTTTCCTCGTGAGCTTTCGTAATACACACTCTGCGTTCTTCAACACATCTTGTAAAAAGTTTTGAATGATTGTTTTTAATTTTGTCAAACTTTTTAGCAAATAGGATGAAAAGTTATTGTTGAAGATATTGATTTAAATGAATATACGATTTACGTTTATTGAAAGTATTTAATAAGTGAAATTATTACGACGAATATATAGAATGTTTTTTTTCGAGTGACTGTTTGGAAAAACCTTCCACAAATAACAACACAATTTTTGAAATAATAAGCAAAATATTTCAATTTTATTCGCAAAATAAAATAAAATAATCTTGCTACAAAGGGGTTAACGTCATAAACAATCTTTTTCGATTCCCTAAACATCATTGTATTTCAATAAAAATGTAAGAGATAAGAAATATGGGAATAAAAAGTAACAGTAAGAAATGTGAGAGAAGAGTGCCGAGAAAAAGAAAACGCTCTTTATTATCCCAGAAGAAAGGAACACATTTTATTCTTACTATTATTATTATTTTTGACAAGTTGTATTTACACTGGTGTGTATTGGATAGGAACTTATTCGAAACGTCAAAGGTCTCTGTAACAAGGAAAACACGTTTGTCGCGAGTGAAAAGCTGTGAGACACAATATTCGCTGGGGCAAAAAAAACGAGATCTGCTCCTATACGAGATCAAATAAAGCTCGTTTCTTCTCCCCTTATCGCTGTCTCTTCATATTTATCTCGAGAATTCTTAGCTTTACAAATAATATAAAACATATATATGGTGCACGCACCCTGCACATTTTCGTTTTTTTCTCTCTCTCTTCCCTCGTCTTCTCTATTTTCTCCCTCTATATACGGATATATTCCCGTTCTCCCGGTCCACTGAATTTTCTCTCCCCGCATCTCAGCTTTTTCCGCTCTCTCCATGCTTTTCATAAACGTCCAGAAACACCCCTTGCGTTTTATTCGCCCGTGGTCGTTTGCGCTACAAATTGCTCTAAGAAGATCTACCGGTGAGAGCGGGCTCTTTTGCTCTCTGGGCATTCAATGATACTTCATGAAGAATAAGAAAAAGAGGATGAGAGGAATGGTATAGAGATCGAATGAAAATGAAAAAGGAAGGATTCGGCATGAATTTTTGAAATAATAGAAAAATAATGAATAAAAAGAAATAAAACCAAGAATTATTGCATTGCAATATGTCTAGTACATATATATGAAGTAGTTCTGGTATAAAACGAAATATCTTTGTAGAACAGACATATTGCAATGCAATAATTCTTGATTTTCTTTCTTTATATTCATTATTTTTTTATTATTTTGAAATTCATGCCGAATCCTTCCTTTTTCATTTTCATTCGATCTCTATACTCTTCCTCCTCTATTTCTTATTCTTCTTGGATATGACATTTTTAGTTTTATAATAATCAGTATCGTCGTCACTTTTTTGCCAAATAAAATCTACCATACTTTTTCTTCGGTGTATCGAAATAATTTCCATCGTATCAATGACAAGATATAATTTAACTTTATTATTGGTATTTACAATATTAAATATATAAATCATTCGATTTGTTCGGTCCTATTTCGAAGGACCACATTTTTTATTGAATTGTTCAATTTAATCAATTTGATAATGACATTTCTAAAATGTAATAACTTTTGAGATTTTCAGTCAAAACAAAAATATTTTCAATATATATTTGTGTATCAACAACACGAATTTTATTGAATCGATGAATTTTATTCTCAAATGCATGAACACCAATCGTATTGAAAATTGTAGTAAATTCGTATAGGGGTACTTACTTCTACATCACACTATAAATTTACGTTGAATTATATTTTTTTTCATAGAACTACCACACATATATAATAATTCAAGTTTTAAAGACTCGATATTTTAAAAACTTTTGTGAAAATAATTCGGAACACCCGTTACGTGAGAGCGCATGAACTGGATAAATTATCGAACGGCAGAGCAGATAGGAACGCCACGAATGAAAGAAAAATCCACAGAAAGATCAGCAGATGGTCCGGAAGAATCCGGATTAAGAGAGTAATGAAAATATCGAATTATCGAGAGCTATATACGTAAAGCGAAGAGAGAATCCAACATGGTGGTATTAATTGTGGAAGGGTAGTGGTGAAGTTGGTATTAGAAGAGCGTTCCTAGGAACGGCGAGGATAAAGAGAGAAGGGGAAAAAAAGAGAAAAAGGAAAACAGAAAAGAGAACTGGAAAGGAATCCACTTATAAAAGTAACTCGAGGAATTCTCTATATCTCTTCTGACATCGTTGCGATGCTGGGTATTCTCGGCTCGGTCATCGATTTATACAATTCTCGCTAAAAGTTCAAAACTGCCTTATACGCAATGAAAAAGAAAGAAAAATCTAAAATAAATGTCAATTTTTGTTAATTTTCAAAAATGAATTCTTTACATTGAAGCCATTAAAAAATTATTTGAAATTTATAGTCGTAATACTACATATATTATTCATTGTTTGGAGATTCAAGAACGAATTAGTCGTATTAATTTTTTTTTTGTTTTAAATGTTTCAAAATGTCATTTATATTAGTTTAAAAACTCTTTGCCCGCATTATATGCAAGATGCAATCGTATTCTCTGTCTTTGTATTTCCCTTTCTCGAGACTCGAGATCGTTTGCTCTATCGGTCTATTGCGCCAATTACCCGAGACGATTTTTGCCCTTAATACGTTAGCTGGAACAGTCTCGATGGCAATAAGCTTCTCGGACTCCCTGCGGGTCGGAGAACGGGCGCCGCCACCAGCTGTAGAGACAGGACGCGAGGGAACGAAACGACTGAGTTCTGCAGGAACGAGAAGGGAGCGAGTAACCGTTATCGCTGGAAACTCCATTATTACAGTCGATTGTCGTTCCACGACAACTGTCCTTTTTCTTTCTCTTTTTCATCCCTTTCTTTCCCTTCTCTCTCTCTCTCTCTCTCTCTCTCTCTTTCTCCCCGTCTCTCCCCTTTGAGATCCAGACCCTAGAAACGACGAGAAGAAGAAATAAGAAGAAAAAACTGGCGGAAAGTCACCGGTGGACGAGATAAAAGCTCGCAGCAAGTGCCATAAACAGGATCCGAATCCTCTCCAAAAATGTAACGACAAAAAGAAAAAAGGAATTGCAAACATTCGACCCGATGTACTCTATCATATTCGACAGCTTCTCAGCGCCATAAAGAACGGAGGAATTCGGGAAAATAAAAATTCAATTGAAACGTTCGAAATCACTTTTTCGTTTCACTTCATCTATATCACTTCATTTTTTCAATTGCAAATTCAAGTTGCTTTTTTTCTTCGTATTTTATAATCTTATTTCTTCTTCTCGATATTCGAAATTTTCGTCAGATCCAGTTGTGTTTCTCTTATTCGGCGAATAACGTTCCCTCTGCAAATTGAAATTAAGCTTATTGATTTTGAAACAAAAAAAAACAAAATAAAAAAACAAAATCGTGCGGACGGATGCGAGAATACAAGTCGCAAAATTTTCCAGCCCATTAAACGGAGCTCGGCTTCTGTTTCTCTGATTTTTTTACGCAACGTTTCTCCCACTCTCTTGAGCCCGGTTCGTTTCTGTTGCCCAAACGTTTCGCTCTGCGGAGGCAAGTGTGTGCATTCGCCGAAGGGAATCCCGTGGGTCCTACGATCCGCGACCAAGCGACAAATTAACGCCGGACGTGTACACGCTCCCGAGGATCGTAGATCCGCCATCAGCGAATCGCTATACTCTTCCTGCGGAAACAGTATATACCAATTCTAAACTCGAACGATAACTCCTTCCTCTCCAAATTTTTCGTCCCTTTCTCGCTATCCGATCGTCTTTGTCATTTTCTCATTGCATGCGTATACACTTCAATTTTATTTGTTTTTCGTTATTTTAACGAGCAACAAAGCGCGGCCGATTTTTCCTCTTCGACATGTTTGAATTGATATTTTGCGATTCTTCTATAGGCGCATATTTCATATAACCTCGCATAATAAGCTTTATTCCGATGAATTTATTATAAGCTTTCATGTCTTTTTTTAAATAGGATATTTGGTCGCAAAAATTCCTGTAGATAACAAAAATGTTACTTATACGGGGCGTAATCCAAGAATTTATATTGAAAATTTGAAAAAACTGATCCAAAAGTCCGTTTTTTGGCTCATTCAATATGAATTCTTGGATTTCGCCTTGAATAATTAACATTTTCGTTATCTACAGGAAATTTCCGATCGAATAGGCTCTCAACATTGAAAAAAAATTTTTCAAGAAATTTGGTGAATCATACTGGATCTTCGTGAACCCATGAAAATTTCAATTAGCGATATCTTATCTTTCTCTTGACGAAATCACACCCTTTATTAAGGGTGATTCTTAAAGTTTCTTTGCAAAATGAAGCGAATGGCGCAGGAATTATGTTAATTCATCATTTTTTTAAAAAGATTCACCCCTTGAAAATTTAAAAAAAAAATGGAAAAGTGTAACCCTTCAACGATCGTTTTTCCTTTTTAACAGTTTTGAATCGATATTTTGCTCTTCTTCTAAGCGAATACTTCATATAACTTTGCAAAATGCGATCTATTCCGATGTATCGATTAGAGGCCTCATGTTTTTTTAAATATAGGAATACACATTAAATTTTCTTATTTATTTTCACGTATTCCCTTTTTTGTTTTTTTTTTCACCATTATTTTTTTATCGTTGTTTCACAAACGCTATCACCAATGTCCCATTTATTTCTAGGGTGTTTTATGATCTTCCCCAAACTCGGCCATTCGAGAATGAAACACGAGCACAGTTTTCTCGATGTAAATAGATTTTTTCTCTTCTCTTTTATCACTATCTCCCTCTCTCTCTTTCTCTTGTTTTTTTTCCCTGAATTACGCCATCCACGAGCTCTCTCCGTGTTCACGGTTTACGATATGTATCTCTCATCTGTATTGACGAAAAACCATCGAGACAAATGAAACTCGATTGCTGCAAATCCCGAAAAAAATATTACTTCCACGATCGATTTTTCGGAGGGGAGAAAAAATTGACTACGCATCTGTCATTGTGACAGTTACAATGTATAAATCTACTAAAATTTTACGTAATTTAGATCGTAATCTTATATTATCTATTTCCCAACTATACTTATTCTCAAGATCATAAATTTCTTGAGAATGTATTAAAAATATACCTAGAGGAAGTTATATAGTGTGATTCAAGAAGTTAATTGTTGGGAAACTATAAAGATTGATTTATTGGATGAACAATTTTTTTAAATATGTTTTTATCAAATTGTACAAATATTCCCGAAAATCATCTCAATAAAATATGTAAAAATATTGATAAGGTTTCATGAAATAATAAATAAACGTTTATTACGATGATGATAGTAATTCAAAAATTTGCGTGATTAATCTATGTTTCAAATTTTCATTAAGTATGTATTATAGTTTTAATTAAACCCAACTTAATTCGAATTATAAAAGTAAACATTTTTAAACAATCTTTTATTACAAAAAAGTCGGTTTTGTCAAAAATTTATTTACGAAAATTCAAATGATGAAAATTTTGCTAACTTCACGAATTGTTGAACGTCCGATGTAAATCACATCGGTCGTACGTCATTAATCGTCATTATTCGAGTGGATTCGTAATGATATTGATGCATCACGCGACGAAATTTCGGATCTTTAAGCCCCCGGTCGGTTGCAATTGAAATCGCGTACCATTTACTTCTCTCCGCACTTTGGTGTCCATAAACGGGGAGCACCCGATGTTCAGTATTGTGTCCGATAGATTTGTTGTTTAACGAATAAATTAGTGATTAATCACCGGGAGCAAATGCAAGCGAACGGCGGTTCAATTCTACACTCGAAACCGTGCTCGCACGCCCGAGAGAACGATTATTCGCGTTTGTATCTCTTCGATATCCCTCGATATTAAGTTAACGCGTAAATTTCCACGTAAAACCCGGTGCGCACCGATGAAACATATGGTAGCACCGTGCAGATGCGCCAAATCCTCCAATATTGCGTTATGAAAATTTTGTCGTTTCGATGACACGGAAATTGTTGCAACTCGATTACAAACTTTATTTCGATACTGAAAATTTCATAGAGCATTTCTCTCGAAATACGTATATACGTATTATTTTTTTTTGTTTTTTCAAATATATTCATATAGCATTTTTCTCATTTTGCAATGCTTTCCGTGACAAAAGTTTCATTCGTGTAAAAGATTTATTTCGAGAAAATGCAAATCTCGTCTCTTGACTAAAAGTAGGACGCAGAAATCTATTTTTCTCTCAATATGTCGATACATGTGAGCAAAGTTTTAAAAATTTCCTGCTCATTTTCCATAATCGAGCGACGTGACTTTGTCAGCCAGCGTTGAAGTCTTCGTAATGGAACGGCGAGGCTCGCGTTCATTCATCGTATATCGGTATTAAGAACATTTTTTTTCTCTATATGTCAAGCTTATGATGGAGTTTAAAACTCGTTGCGATCGAGAGGAAAAAATTTTATATTCGCATCGGTTTCATGAGATGCTTAACCACTGAGGAATTTCCAGAGTGGCAAAGGTTGAATAAGGTGACTCGGGGAGGAATAATAAGGCAAAAATGGCGAGGGCATTCATCGTTGCGGGATTTTTTTATCGCAACATACACAGGGTGTCTCAGAATTTTATATTGAAAATGGAAAAACTGAAAATTTCAAAGTTTAAAATCCCAAAGGACTCTTTGCTTTGACGTACCAGGGACGAATTTAGAACATTAAATACGAGTATTAAGTGTATTTTCGTTGAAAAGTCAACAAGAATATTTTTTGCGGACACATTTCTTTTGTAATTGACGTTTTTAATAAAATATCCTTGAAGATAACATTCATTAATTGACTGTATTAAAATCATTAATAAATATTTGTGAATTCTCGAATCTTTTAATTGATGAACATGTCCCAAGAATGGATCGATAACTTCTATATTACCTACTTTCATTTTTTCTACTATAACTGTATGAATAATTTTGTGTACCTACGCAAAAAAGGAGTATTTTTCATTGTAGGATAAAATAAATTTTGCTATTCAGCTGTTCGAATATCGCTGCATATCTTAGAATTAATGTACTACAAATATTGTTTGAAATTGAGACCTCAGACAGGGCTATGAGTCTCTAAAATATCAGACAGTAATTTAGATACGAATTTGAAGCAGATTTTTTTTCTTTCAATATTGAAAAAACAAAAATTAAGTGGGAAATAAAAGGTGTCCAACTATTGGGACTTATTCCATTGCTTTTATATTAAGAATTTTCTCAGGAATTTTCGCGTTGGACGCCTTGTATATGCCTGTGCAGAGAGTTCCAGCAGGATCGAGAAACGTGAAAAGGGGCGGTTTATTTCCCGTTTATATTGGGATTCGCGGTACGCCGCATCCCTTTCGTAAAAGGATTCCGGTCGCGACTGCTCGGATAAAAGTCTTAATTCGAGGCTCGTTTCGGATATGGTGGCATCAGCCGGGCCTCGATCGATGAAACTAAACAAATATACACGCCGAGTCGAAATGAAGAGCGATATAATGCGAAATTTACTCTAAAGATCCAGTGACTCGCGTCGTGAAAAACGTGCCGAGAAAACGTCGCGAAAGTTCCGGATTCATTGTATACGATATATAAAGAATAAAAAAAATTTTAATTATACTAATTCACAAAAGGTTGTGTAGAAGCTGGAACAAAAATTCATTAGCGAATCTTTTCTATCATTTTTAATGAATTTACACAATCACTTTATTTTGTAACGTGTACAACAATACATAATAATGTAATGCAACAAATATACACAAAATAAATTATAAAAAATGTTTATTAACTCGAAAAATATTTACAGCAAGTATACAAAATTTATTTGAAGGATAATAAAACTGCTAAAATGCGTGAATAAAAAAATACATGATAAGCATTATTAAAAAAATGAATTAAAAACCTTATTATGACAAAGTGCACATTTTTTTAGACGATTTCGGTATCTGGGGTCTCGACGCGCTTCCTGTCGAGCTCCTGCCCCATTTTTTTTCTCTCTACGCGACGTACTCGCTCGTTACTCGTTATCTCGCGACACATTACTTTGCCCACTCGCTCGGCTAGCACCTTCGCATACTTAAATGTAAACTGGACGGGGGTGAGGGATGGCTCCGAATGGAAGGGGGTGGAAGAAAATTGGTAAGGGAGAACGATGCTCTATGTATCAAGCAATACGCATAAAGATGGCAGGAGGGGTAATGGGATTTTACGAAAAGTGTATACGTACAGGCTGTGTCAAAAATTAAAGACGAACACGCTATCAAGTTTAAAAAAAACTCAAAGGAATAAGCATCATGAAAAAAGAAGAAAAACTATTTTTAAAAAATGAAATGCAAAAATTTTGAAAAATTTTTGAACATTGTTTCTTTAAAAAATGATAATTTTTATGAATTTCTTATAAAAAATAAAACAGTGAGAAAAAAGATGGAGTTTGAACATTTTTAGCCAATGCTTATTGGAAAAATTATTGAGCTTTTTATCCCAATAATTGTTGAATAATGTTGTATGTTGTACATAATGGATATTTTTAATACATCTAGCGACATTCTAAAACGTTTTTTTTCTCTCTCTCTCTCTCCTATATTCTCTTTCTGGCACTTTGTATTCTTCTGTTTTTCTTCTCCTTTGTTGCATTCACTCGTACATCGATTCGCACACAAAAAGTCGCATAAGTGAATTGCGGTCTTGAAATAATGGAAAAAGCAAACGCACGGTATATGAGAGACAGGGAGGATAAATACTCTCTTTCGAGATATCATTGCCAATTTCCATTTACAGACAATCGAGAGACCCTCTCCCCGATTTTTTCATCTCTCGTACCAGAGATGCGACGTGAATCCAACTTTTATGGGATTCCGAATAAATACCAGTATATTTTTGTGTACATATTTGCCCATTCTCTCGAAACGCCATTGCGAAATATTCGATCGTAAATGTCTAATTTCGTACGAGCGATATTTATTATTCACGAATTATTTGTCCAAATGTTTTCTCCTGTCGAAGATTTACTCGCAAAATTATCCTATTAAATTCACTCAAAGCGATTCATTTATATTGGCCATAAAATATTTCATTTTCACCAACAGCTACGGAAATAAGTTTTTTTTTTTTCATTTCAAAGCCATTTTGGATTTTTATTTGCGGTGCATTATTTTTAAACAGCGAATGCAGAAATTTATTTAATAAAAAAAACTATTGTTTTCCTTTAAAAGAAGAATATATTTCATTTGATTAATGAAAACACAAAATTAATTTCCCAGAGAGTCGATGAAAAAAGCTTTGAGGCACATTCACTTTTTCAACGCGTGTGGAGACATAAATACGTGACCCGTATGTCGATTATTCACAGCGTTTTCTCCCGAGTGGGTGTTCTTATCGCCAATTCATCATACTCGCGACAAAGAGTATTATGGAGCTCGCCCATGATGCTCCCGAGTATGCGTGCACGGAAATAAGTCTCATTCACTCGAAAAACTGAAACGTTGTATAAATTCATACGTATACAACTTATGGCACAATTAAAGTTATTTTTTACTGATGGTATGAAAAGCACATTTTCGATACGAGAGCTCGCGAATTGCATTTCTTGCAGTATCGCTAATTTTTTTAATCAGCTAAAAACAAGCGCAGTTGTACCAAATTAAAAACATCCGGTTGTCCTTGATTAAACATTTATTATCACACATTTTTATATCTTTCTTTTTTTCACTTGAAATTAAAATGGTGAATGAGTGAAGATTTTTTCATGGAAAGAAATGAGAGTTTCGGGAATTGTTCGTGTTACAATAATTTTGCAATATAAAGAGCAGTTTCAATATAAAAAAATCATATACACTGAAAATTTGAGTGTGTTATATTACGTACTTGAAAAGTGTATTTTTGTTCATTTAGATGAGTAAATCTGCCATAAATTTTTGAGACCACACACATATGCACAATAATAAATTTACTTACATATTTCATTTGCAGTTAAGAACGTTTTATGTGTAGTTTCAAGTACATAATATAATTCATGTTATATTTCCGCGTGTCATTTAAAAGTAATTTATATTTACACACTTTTAAATGCACAAGAAGCAACTGTGAATGGTAACAAAAATAGCTTTGAATTTACAGTGTAAAAATTAAACAGAGCTCTCGTATAGAGAAAATTTTACAAAAAATGATTTAATGATATTAAACAATTTAATAAATGATAAAAGTTCTTAAAATTATCCATGCGCCTTTCGTCGATGAAAAAAGGGTAACCCGATGAAGATCGCACGAATTTGTAAAGCGCGGGGGATATTGGAAGCGAGTCTGAGTCCGGAGTAATTTGTAGGACGCTCAGGGTGGTCCCACGCAGCTTAGAGCGTACTTTATCTCGGGAGAGGTATTAAGTTGCGAAACACGTCTGATATATATATGTATATATGTGTGTGTGTGTGTGAGGGTGAAAGAAACATCACCTGTAGCCGAGCCGAGGAGAGTCAGGTCGAAGGAATAGGGAAAAGGTGGCTCCGATCCGGAGACTCCGAGTGATAAAGGGGAAAACCGATCGACACGTTCCCGGGACTTATTGACACACTCGCACGGATGTGAGTACAGAAATGCACCGGAGTGAATGGCCATTGAATTGCGAGCTGCATCGAGGATCGAAGGCGGTTCGAGAAAGAGCAGAAAGAGAGAGAGAGAGAGAGAGAGAGTATAAAAGAAAAAGGGAGAGGAGGAAAGAACGCGGAACGGAAACGCCAACGCTGACAGACCGTCCCGTTTTCGCCCACTCTATGTCTGTCTCTCTCTCTCTCTCTCTCTCTCTCTCTCTCTCTCTTTACCCTCATTCATCGCCGCTTCTGCCTCCGTCTATCGGTTAACGATCGCGTTGCTTCGCTTTCTCGATACTTGTTCGTTGCGTCGATTATATGCTCCAAAAAATCAATTTCTGCTATTAATTTCACTACGTGTTGCCGTCTATTAAAACATAATGTTCATCCCAATATTTTTTGCTGTACAAACTCAACACCCTTAAAAAACCATACTATTGGCGAGTGACAATGTCTTTTCTAAAATATTAAGGAAAGAAAATTGAAAAATTAGATCGACGACTCAAGGTTTAAAAAAAGGTTTTTTTACAAAATTCCTTCATAGTCCTAAAACTTTAAGGAATGAACTTTCTTTATCGTCGATAAAACATTTTGATCTTGCGCGTCCAATAGGACATATAATATCGCCTCGAATGTTTACGCGAGAGGATTCCCATCGTGAAAGGCTCGCGAGAGAAGACGCTCGTGAAGCGAAAGTAGAAAATAAAAAGGAAAATAAAGACTGGAAAATTGTACGTTACACGTACTTGCAGGAGCAAATGGGTTTTTAATGCTCAGCGAAGCGGGGCAACGGGACCGGAGCGTCTTCCTCCGCGACTTACCTTTCCCGAGGAAAACGTTTCCCGCTAATTACAACGCTTCTCATCTCTTTCTTTAACGACTGGGGATGGCTCGAGCCTCTTCCGTGGACTGACACCTACACTGACAAGACGAAAAAGAGCCCAGCACAAATTGGTTTTTTCATACCGAATCTCCTTCTCCCTGCTTTGCTGTTTCTTATTAATATTATTATTATTATTTAAGTTACCATCATATATCATTATTATCATTATCTCTATATGATAAAATTTTGTATAAATGGAGAGACTCTTCTTTTATTCATGCTACCAATGGCAGCGTGAAAGGATCTCGCAATTACTGACCCTTTCACACGAATCCGTCCTCTCGACCTCCCCAGAAGCTTTTTTCCTCCTCGCTTTTTTTCTACAAATGAAGTCTTTATGGAAAAAAGGCGACCACGAGTTCTCAAACGGTATTTTTTTTTCCTGCAACTGGAATCTCGGATTACGTTTGGCTGTATCTTTTTATACTCGCATTTTCGTCCTTTTACAACATTTTTTTTCCTCCTGCCGCATCATATATCTCCGTTTTTATCTTTTCCGAGTGCGTTCATCCTCTCTTTTCACTCTATGTTTACGCGTCAATTTAATCCTTTCGCGTTCTTCTTTCTCCCGCACTGGAAAATTCTCAGACAGATTTTATCGGAGTCCTCGTCGCGAGCTTTTTGAAAATACGGAGGGGATTTCGGAGCTCGAGAAATTTCACACGTTCCTCGCGAAATACGCGTTTCCTCTTTGTCTCGTCACCTCGTCACGTCAAAAATAAAATAAAGGTCGTAGAAAGGAGTCAAAGGGTTTTTGGTCGTCGAGAAAGTTTCGAGAGAGAGAAAGATAACCTTTCTTTGGGGTTAGTGTGTGTGTGTGTTTGTGGTGTTTTTTTTCTTCTTTTTCAGCTGTCTTCGAGCTTCGTTACTTTCCCTCTTTCATTTCTCTCGGAAACTCGGAATAGCCTTGCGCAAATATACAGCGAATTTCGGGTCGCCACCGAGAGATCGGCAAGGATAGATAAGGATAAAGAAATTAATTGTCGCGTTCGCGAGATAGAGAGCCGAATTTCTCCCAGCATCGTCGAAAATTCTCCCATTTCTTCGTTGTTCTTCGCTTCTCGTTCTTCCTTTCATCCCCTTCGGGGCGATGATAACGTGAGCGAACTCCAAGAAAGTACACTCTAATATTGAATAGCCCATTTCTACTTGTTAATTTCTTCTTAATTAATACAAAATTAACAATATTACAAAAGTCAACTCATAAATATAAATTCAAAAAACAATTTCTCTCGTTTCATTTTCGCTTATCAATATATACAGAAAACTCATAAAATATGATAATAAACTGTCATGGATACAAAATGAAAAAAATTATACTTATTAATGTCTGCTTATAAATGTAGAAATCCAATATTTATTTTACATTAAGGTTGTTCCGGCGAATTAGAGGGTTCACATTTAACACCATGTTTTTTTTTTTGCATTTAATAGAAAGAGCTGACTTTGCTTTATGTGTCTACCAAATTTTTAATCGATTTATCACGTAATTTGGACGTTATTAATAAATAATGTAGCATTACTTTCATATAGCGCATAAAGCTCAGATGACACGCCAACTATCTATATTTCAATGTATACCAAAAATTAATCGTTCAATGACTACAAAAAATTTACCACTATAATCATTGATATCTAAGAAAGATATTTATCAACGATTTCTGTTATTTTACCACAGGGTTTCTTCAATCTTTCACAATTAATGTAATTTTGCGGCTGCTATCCTTGTCACAAATCGGATTTTTCTTTCTAGCAGAAGTTATTGGTAAAAATAACATGGCGGTGCAGTCGCACGCGCTATATTTGGATATGGTCGAGTTCAAAGTACTGAAATCCTTATTCATAGATTAAATTTTTTTATTGCTTATAATTATAATATTAAATACATGCTTAACTTCAGTTTATCAGAAAATTGCAAACAAATTTTTTTTTTTATTCAAAGTCAAACATTTTGTAACAGCCTGTTCCAAGCATTGGTCGAAATGTCATATAGAATAACCCAGATTAAGTACGTTAGTCAAAATGTCCAATTCATTATTAAGAACCCTATAAAACAAGTTTATAATATTTTGTTATTAAACAATTAAATTTATCATATCTTTTATATAATCTGTGCGTAAATAAAAATAAATTACAGATGAAATTTGACTTCGGCCCAACTTGACTGAACTATACCTTAATTACATAAAACACGTGATAGTTACACGATACTTAAAAAAGAAATAACAAAGAAAAAATAGAAATAAATGACATTAATATATAAATTATAGGAATGAAATAATAAATAAAGAATCTCGTAAATACGAATTCACGGCAACGAAGATATTTATTTTTCCTCGTATTTATTTGTCCATCGACTGAGCCTGTTAGTGGAATAATTAAATTTATTATACGAAGCGTCTACGCGTTATATTTGCCTCGCGCTACCTTAGTTTTACCCTCGGGATCATAAATCTGGGAGGGTGTGCTTCGCGATCCCGTCCTCATCGTTTCGTCAGGACTTCCTCGCTCGCGCACCGTTATAATTCGCACACGCGCGCATTTTACGTTGCGCACGGTAAATGCTGCGGAGAAACTTTGATACATCGTTCATCGTCGTTTGGGAATACCATTCGTAACGCGATTCCGTCCCGACGGACGATCGTTGTACGCGACCCATCAGGACTCACCGAGACAATCAACGAGTTTACCCGCTTATTATCAGAGATTCCGCTTCTCACGGGACCTGATACGTGTTCAAACAATATTCGAAGTTTACCATTACTTTTGCACCCGGGGTCTCTATTTAAATAAAAAATACGTTTTATGAAAATTAATTGTCAATAACGATTCATGAGGAGTCGCAGAAAAACATGTTTAAGTTGTCTCTATTTCAGTAAAAAAGTACGTCTTATGAAAATTAATTGTCAATAACGATTCATGAGGAGTCGCAAAAACCGTATTAAAGTTATTGTCTCTATTTCAAGAAAAAATACGTTTTATGAAAATTAATTGTCAGTCGCAAAAAACGTGTTTAAATTTTTCAATAAAAAAATACGTGTTATGAAAATTAATTGTCAATAACGATTCATGAGAAGTCGCAAAAAACGTGTTTAAGTTGTCTCTATTTCAATAAAAAATACGTTTTATGAAAACTAATTGTCAATAACGATTCATATGAGAAGTTGAAAAAAACGTGTTTAAATTGTCTTCATCTTTTTAACGTTTAAAAATTGAATGCATTTTCCTAGGAATTACATTAAAAAATCAATATTATGTTCAAAATATATGAGTATTGTTCTTATGCAGTATGTGAAATTTCAGTCACTTTGAAATTAGCTTGATAATTCTTAAATTATTGAGTTCAAAGATTTCACGCGAGAGGCATATCAATATTTTTTTATATATCTAGAAACAAAATTTTATTCCTAAAATTTATCCAATTGTTATAATTTTTAAAAAATTGCTTATACACATTTTTATAATATAAATGAAAACTTTTTAATGTATATACATATATCCACATTTTATAGAGACGCCTCTTTATTTCATAAAATTATATGTTTTCTGGAAATAATTTTTAAATCAAATTCCTTATATATTTTAAGCCACCGAATTGTATTTTCAATCGCAAAACACGAAATTTCAATCAGAAACGAGAAAATGTGGAAGCACCGTCATCACATATTGTAAACGTATATAGCTGGGACAATATCGTGTCGGTTGAGAATCAATTTTCGTTATCGTCGTCGAACAATTAACGTATCAAACATATACGCGGCCTCATATCTGATACAATGGTTTCTCATACATCGCGCAAATGAAATATCCACAGGCGCGTGTATCGTACACAGGAGAATTTCGCATTGATAGGTATCGAGAGATGCCTGGTATCGCGAAATATAACGAGTTTCCATCCCGCCGGATCTCCTCCTGATTCCTGCACACCGGACTTTGTGCGCCAGGACAACTCCATGGGAGCCCAATAACTGCGGAGGCCAAGGGAAAGACCGGGCGAGAGGAGGAGAGAGAGAGAGAGAGAGAGGTGGATGAATTCGAGCGGTCTCGACATCTCGTGGTGCAATAGCTACAACGCTCTATAATTAATTTCAACCCTTCCGGGGATCCATTACCACGTGTGCTCGGTCTCACAGATATATCCTGCCGGGACGCGATACGTTTCGTGTAAGCCCAAATCGTCGCCCTGGCACACGTATACGCGTACAATACGAGTCATCAATTACTCGACAGAAATAATTAGAACGTAGTAAGAAATTAATAATTTTCACATTTTTTTATCAGAGACGATATTATCATTTTGCTATAATTCATATGCCACTGAGAGAAATCACGATAGTAAAGATTTTACTACAAAGTGACAATTATATTGATTACTATTATACATAATTACCAATATTATAAAATATACGAATAAAATTTTCATCACGAAAAACATAGTTCAATAAAAAAATGAATAATTCTGCGGAGACTTTGAAATTCCTGGCATGGTATTGAGGTTTCTGTATACTAAAATTGAATAATTTTGGTCGAAGCTAAAATGTGTATAAAGTATATACATAACATGAAACATCGGAGACTGCTCTTTGCTATCGATGGCTCATGAAAGACATTTTCGTCTGAAAGGTGGAAGGGGAAGAGGTGAAAAGAGAGAGAGAGAAATTCGCGGTGATATCCTTTCGATTAAACGAGGGAAACGCCGCTGGGGCCTTTGGGCGACTGCATTCCACAGGAAAGCCAGGAAATATAACGTGTGTAACTGTGTGCGTTACACGTGTGTTGTGCAACACTCTATACTTTGTTCGTTTTATATATATATATATATATATATATATATATATATATATATGTACACTTACGAACGGAATAGCATGGTGAAAGCCGAGGGTGATAAACCTCAACGTCGCCGACGACGACGATGCTGGGATAAATCCATCGAATCGATTATTAACTGTGAGCTCCTCTCTGCGATACCCCCGGAAAACTCTCTGATAAAGAACGAGCCGTCGAAGTTTCGTTTTAGCCGCTGGCTATATTTCGTTCTCCTATATATAACATGCAAATTATTTTTCAGCTAATATATTTTTTGCTCGAAAAAATCGAGCTTTCAATATTTATAAATAAAAAATCATTACAAATAGAGAAAGAAATTATTTTTTTTCTCTGAAGAAGATTTTCCACTTGAGAGGAAAGAATTTTTCCATGAATAAGAAACAGGTTATCTGTTTTATTCTTAAAATATTTTTCGACTCGATACATTATTTCTCTTTCGGTAAACTCATTTTTTTCTGTTTTTGTGTGATTTCAGGTAAGAGCTTCGTGAAAAATTAATGGCGTTCCTATGTGCTGAGAAATATGACAAAATACGTGAGTCTTAAGAGAATCAAAAATTCACAGGTATTTTATCACAGTAATTCATATTTTTATATAATTTTTCGAGTATTTTCGATCACGCATTTTCTTGAACATTTCCACAAGAATTTATGGTACATTCTTACACGAATTAACATATTTTTACACTTTAACGCAAATTTTCACCTTTTTACATTATTTTCTTGAAAGTATATAAATTCCATTTTTTACACTCTTCTATTCGAGCACCCACATTTTTCTATACAGTTCGCTCGCGCACATAAGCGCGTATTTTTATACAAAGTGGAAACTGTGTGTGAAAATAAGGCGAAGAAACGCAACATGGCTATATGTAGATCGTTGCGATGTAGTCGGCTGGGCGTTAGGTATAAGTGAGGACAGTCACGCGGAATGCATAAAGATGCTGTTTCACGCACCGTCAGCTTTATTTCGCCCCTTGCCCGATATCTGCGTATCCACCTCGCATTTTTACGAGAAAGAATATCGATGTGTACGTATACCTGCAACGCCGGCTCGCTCTTTTTCCTCCTCTTCCTCTCTCGAGTCTTCTTCCGAGAATAAAAAGCGACCGGGAACAAAAGAAGAAAAGCGATCAGCAAAAAATACACCGAGAGTTCACAAAATTTCCTCGAGCTCCGTATTATGAAAATTCGTTCAATTTTTAGTGCATATACTTTGGTACATATACTTTGCACGTGCAAAATTCTATACCGCATATTTTGAGTTTTTTTTAACTTCAATAAGTAATGGAATTGATATTTTGAAAAAATTTTAATGCTTTCGGCGAATATAGACAAGTATATTATTTTCTTTTGTCATTTTCGTAAACAATCGTAATCAATATTTTTTATGCAATTGACAATATTTATACATTATAATAGTGAATATACAGAAATTAGATTTTTGAGAAAAATTTTTGAAAAAAATGGAAATATTACGAATGAGTGTAGAGTAGGTTTGCAAAAACTTATAATAAAAAAAATAAAAGCTTAGCAACATTGAAATATGTACGTCAAGTGTAGAAAGATACAGCAAAGCGAAATGAATAAAAAGTTTATAGTCAGGCATGTACTGTCACACCTATTGCAGTCGTAAATATAATGCTGTGACAGCTATATATTTACGAAGAAATAGATGCTGAAGAATTTCAATATAATATATTACAAAAAACTCAGAATTCCAGGTTTTTCGTTATATACAAGAGCTTTTTCAGGTTGTATTGACCCAGTAGACTAACGTTTAACGTAATTCGGTCAGTTTTTAGGAGTCAGGTGAGCAATAGTTGATTGATTACGATTTTCTTATTTTACAAAGTAACAATTCATTGACAAATAAGTATAATCAAAAATGAATATTGAAAAATTAGATCATCGTTGGTTGTGTCGAGAAGATAATTTCGGCAATTGTAAAAAAGTGACAGTATTTTGTAATAAATTAAATTTCAATTTTTGGATGGTTGATTCTACATATTAATCGAGATATCATGGCTTTTTTACATAAGGGAAGGGGGGAGCAAGATGGGCTCGCTGAAATTTCAAAAACCTAAAAATATTTGGGGGCATGATGGACCGCCAAAAATTTTGAATGCGCAAAGTGTTTGAGTGTAAGTGGACTCTCCAGATTTTGAAAAATTTACAAATATTTTTTCGAGAAAAATGGGCTTCTAAAATATTTGTAAAGTAGAAATGATTAAGGAATAATGGAATAAGCGGTAAACTAGGTCACGAATTCAACAACATTAGTTTCCATAATTATTCCTCAGAATTGAATGCATATAGAACAATTTCAAAGCGCTTATATAGCAGTCCATTTTAAATATTGTATGATGTTTTAGCACGAAAATTAACAAAAAGTAATGAAAAGTAACAAAGAAATTTTATTCAAGTTTCTAAAAGGTCCATTTTGCTCCAAATCTTTATCATTAACTGTCAGTGCATTTTTTACTAAATACATGGCAAAAAAAAACTCAAAAATATAATACGAGTAAAAGAATTCACATTGTAAAAATTTTTTTTTGAGGACCCATCTTGCCCCATATTTTTCGATTTTTTATTTATATTCGTCACAGAAAATTAACACCAAATATTTGACAAGGGATTTAAAAAAAGTGAGACTAGTAAAAAAAAGAGGTTTCAAGCACTTTTTTCTTAATGGACCCATCTTGCCCCTCCCCCCTCCCTTATATTTATATTATATATCTATTATTTATATTTTTTCGTTTGTTTTCGAAACTGACAATAAAACACATTGTCTATACAAAAGTCTTTAATTTGCCCATTTCTCTTCATCCATATGAGAAGCGAGAACAATACAATCCAAAGCTATATATATGTATGTATATATCCGCATTGACGTTTGTAAACCTAATATGTACTTTGTCGCGTCGAGGGGGATGATTCAAACTTTTCTCAGTCTCTCTTACTCCTCGCGGAGGGTTCAACGCCGCGAAATCGTTAAACGTTAAGGTCGAGAATAATGGAGGGATTTCATCATGCGTCTCTTATTTCACAATCCGGGAACGTCGTTTTATCTCGAATAAGCCAAGTTTTCATGAGAAAATTTTCGTGACTTCATGACTCGAAATTTTTACTCCAAAGTATCCAAGTAATAAAGAAAATAATTTATTGAGATACATGTGCATGGAAATAAGTATATGCAATTCTGCACTGAGCTGAGATGAATGTGCAACTTTTATTTATCCTTATATAATCGGTGTTAGATCACTTCCGCACACACATTTATGAACGATACTTTTTAAAATAATTATATATTTTTTACGGTTTAGTATACAGAAATTTCAGTTTTCAGTTGACATTGTAACGTTAAAAAAAGTATAAATTTCAGTACACGTGCGGAGATTGATTAAGGTGTTTCGATACACATGATAAAAATTCGTTCCAATTTCGAGAGGATGTTCTTTCATATAAAATACGTAAATATGATTTTTTTTTAGAATTTTCGTCTATACGTATTTTTCGAACAATTGAACCGTGTAATAGCTATTTTTAGACAATATAACTATACATTCCGTTTATAAGAACGTAACTTCAAGACTCCATTACTCGATAACAATGTAGACGATTTTGTTTTCTGACTTTATATAAATTTCTTTAGTGACAAAGAACGTTATTTTTAATTTTCATCGTATTCTTAACAAATTTATATTCTCTGTACTTTTAACATGTGAAACTTCATTTATTTTTGCCAGCTGTATACCGAAACCCCTTAATAGTTTCTGCGTGTAAAACTATACTTAAAAAACGCACTTTCCGAGCAACCATGTAAAAAAATTTGATCGCTTTAATGACATACCTTTTAAATTTTCTATCATTGTGCATAAAAATATTTTCGATCTGCACACACGTATTTAGTGAGTCTCTGGAATTCCGTGAGACGTGTACACCGATAAAGTGTGTTCTTCCGGCTGGAATTTCATTTCGGACACCGAAAGGTACATCGCGCGTGAATATAAAGCGCGTTTCTAACTCCGCTGTCTCTCCGTTTCTCGCATCTTTCCCAGCATTCTCTCGTTTCTTCTTATTAAGTCGAGATATTGTCTCACGATTTGTAGATCCGAGCACTTCTGGAATTCACGCTAGAGAAAGAAAAAGACTTAAATTATCTCGATCTATAAATTCGAGCTCAAGATTTTTTAATTAAATATAATATACTATTTTTTCATCGATGAGAAATTTTCATTGGCAATAAAAGTCTTGACATTTGATTATTTGATAAAAGTACTAAAAAATATATTTTTTCATAATAAAATGGAAGTATCGATAGAGAACAATGGAAAACCCTAAATCATAGGGTTCTCCATTTGATTATTTGATAAACGCCCTAAAAAATATATTTTTTTCATAATAAAATGGAAGTATTGATAGAGAACAATGGAAAACCCTAAATCACGACAATCTGCAAATTCTCTCCTTCCCTAAATCTGGATAAAGATCCCAAAAGCACAACCCCAATATCTCGGCGAGATATCGAATTTGGGATGTTCTCGCCACTCCCGTTCGCTATCTTCGCACTCCTTTCCCCTTCGTGGCCGAGTCATACGGATTAGGAATTATCTCTGAGATAGCCAGAGTATACATTCGGACCTGCTTGTATATTTATACAAGGTGTGTGTTTCGAAATTTATTCTTTTAAGTTATTTTTTTTAAGTTAAAAAAAACAAGATTATCAACAAAATTTCAAAGAACCAAATTCCGAAGCACTTTCCAGTTATGATTGTCAGTTGATTTATCCAGTGTGTCAAACGCGAGCCAATCGAAAAAATACAAAAATGATGCAATCGAACATTTACTGACACGTGCAGCTCGCTGATTGGCTGAACTCAAATCGACGATCATTTCTCGAGGAATATACTCTTATCAAAAAATAATTTCCAAGTACTTTTTCACTCAAAATCTTCTCGAGAATCTGTTTTTCGATTATCGACGCTGACTTTTTGGACACCTTGTGTATCCAGAATTCGCACTCAGCGAATAAATAAAGGGCAAGTAATTCCGTATACACTTTGTCGTTCTCCCGAGGCTGACTATTTCTCTAATTTATTGACCTGGCACGTGACTCCGACACGCGCTGCAATGTTCTTTTGCGATATACATGTAAATAGAGGCTCACATTTATTTCTGATCGAAATCGTATTCGTATTTAACAGCGCCCCTTAATTAACGAATTCTTTCCGGAGGGAGAAACCCCAAAGGGGCGAGAAGGGACGGAGAACCTCGCGAGAATCTCTTTTGAGCATATGCATAGAAATTCGTGGCTGGTTAACCGCGCTGTTAATCGCAACACAAGATAACAACCATTACGAAATCATTAATCTTGTAATGGGTTCGTTGGAAAATCACGATATTCTGATTATTTACTTCTTTGAGTATTTTAAATCGTACATATCATTTAAATGATTCATCATTTAAGTCCATAGATTTAAATATCTAATTACATTCGGATAAGTCAATCATAAATTTGTTTTTATACATACATTTTTGTGTATATTAATTTTTCGTCAGAAAAGTTTTATATATGTTTTTTTTACTTATTCTATAAAATGTTGAGTACGAAATCATTAATCTTGTAGTGGGTTCGTTGGAAAATCACGACATTCTGATTATTTACCCCTTTGAGTATTTTAAATCGTATCATTTAAACGTTGCATCATTTAAGTCCTTAATTTTAAATATCTAACTTTTTAAATATCTAATTAAACTCGGAAAAGTCAGTCATACATTTTTTATATATACATTTTTGTGTATATTAATTTTTCGTCAGAAAAGTTATATATGTATGTTTTTTTACTTATTCTATAAAATGTTGAGTATTTTTTTAACACACAGAGAGAGAGAGAGAGAGCAAGCTCTTTGCTGGAAACTGCAAGTTCTTCGTTTTATGACCGACATAAGCCCGTGCCATTTTCCCGAAACTTTATTCAAGCATAAACAGGAGGGGTTGTTCTAGCTTCACTTCGGGTGTACATAATTCAGCCCCCAACCTACTTCCATTTTACGCATCCTACCCCAAGATGAATATTGGGATTTGTCATGCGTCGATGAACGAAAACCGCGGTCTGGAGGCTCTCGTAATACGGATAACGTACCATTATGTTATTACACAGGGTGTTACCTCGTGCTTGCAGACCTTCATATATATACACGTTCGACCAAAAGTTTCAAAGATATACAACTATTTCGATATTATAAATATTCCTAAAAATCAACAAATTGTAAACTCGGACATGAAAAAATCAAACATCAATTCCAAAGTATAAAATTGGCATTAAAAGCAAAATACATTTTAAAAATAAATAAAAATAATGTGTATAGGAAATAAATTTTTATTGCCATATTTTTTGATGCACTGAAAAAAAATTTTGTAAAATTTTGTTGATTCAACAAAATTTTGGTTTAATTAACTGAAATTTTGTTGATTCAATAAATGGTTTAATCAACTGAAATTTTGTTGATTCAACCAAAATTTTTTCTCAGTGTGAATCGAATCTTAAAATTTTCATCACATATTTGTACACATTATTTCTATTATCATTTTAAATAATCCTTTTGTGGAACGTGAAATTTTGTGGTGGACTGTATACAAGGCATAAAATATGAAAGATAGCGAGAATACGCGAAAGTATCTCATCGTCATCGAGGATTACTCGTGCACGCATAAATTTTTTTTTTTTCACCAATGAGACGAAACTGGCAGCGATCTTGAACGAGGCGAGCGAAATGCTCTCTCTATTTTCACCAGAAGACCGAACCCTGACATTGACGGGGACGTCTTTTCAGCAGCGAGAGAGCCTCCCAGGAGAATGAGATTCAAAAGACTCCCTCCGTATGAAAAAAGAAAAGGAAAACAAGGAGCGTGGTATATAGTCAAAGCTTCTCCGCGTGATGAGAAAAAGCTTTAGTACAAACGAGAGCGTGTCTATGCTCGGCCGATTCTGGATGAGAAATATGTCTCCGATATTGAGCTTCCACTCCAGGACTTATTTACCGTCGTCCTTCCAGCTCTCGTATACTCGCGGAGACCGCGACGTCTCCGACGATTTGGCTCATATCGTTTTATAAGCGTATAAATATCACGAAAGGGTCTAAATACATTTCAAGGCTCCATATAACATTTATATTCGCGGATATATGGAATGTCTGGCAGAACGATCACGTGGTGACTCGGATTTTGAGCGCACGCACGAACTGGCAGGAATATTGGACGTCGGGTTCGTTCTCTACTTCTCTCTCTCTTTCTATCTTTCTCTACGTATATGCATTTGGACATTCACCTCTCTTTCACACTGTCTCCGGATCCTTGGTTATTGAAATCCTCGAATCTGCACCGGCAGACACGTGGTCTGAGAAGATAGACCTCGTACTTTCACCATTGGCGTACTTTATACACACAAACCTTGAACAATCGTAGACGCATCAGCCATGAGGAAAAGGAAACTCTACATGATTCCATAACGTGTAAAATATTATATCGTTCCTTTCCGTTCCTCGTAGAGAATTTCTCTAAAACTAAGATTGCTTTAAAACTATAATTCTCAATAGTGTTTTGGTACGTTGACATATATTTCAGACGCTCGGGTTACAGTGTAAATTAACCCTCGGTGGGTACACTGGGTCTTTGAACAAATAGTAAAAATTTCAAACTTAGATTCAACACTTATGAATAAAGGATGGTCTTTAGCTAACCCACCTAAAAAATCTTGATAATAGTAGGAATAAAGGCCCGAGGGAGGTCCGGGTCTGGTAGTTCATCATTTGATGATGTTTTGATTATTTCATATAGATGAAAACTTAAAAACAAAACTTTTTTTGTATACTTCATTTATAAGTGCATTATTTTTTCATTTCTCACTTTTATAGGAGCTTAAATAATAATACAACTTTTTGGAGCCCATACCAAAGACATTATTTTTTTTAAAGCTCATAGCCTAAACTACAAAAGCTTAAAACAGTTTTTTCTTAATATTTACGAATTTTTTAACGAAATATCGTTTTTTCCACTTTTTAAACTATTTTTCAATTTTTATTAATAACAATTTTTATGTTTGACATTGGCAATTTATGGGCCATGCAGTACACACTTCAAAAAGTATTTTTTTCAAAATTTTTAAAAATCTAGAACACTTAAAAAAATTAACTGTTCTCTAAAAGACTCAGTGTATACACCATATATCGAAAAATATAGTGTACACACGAAGGGTTAATAATGTCATATTTGACGATGAAATTTTTTTTATTAAAACCACTTTAAATACTTTAAATCACTTTAAATACACTTTATAAAAAATTGCACAAATACTTGAATAAGTAATCTAAAATCTACCATGTTTGTATGAGAATATTTAATTTATATTTATTCAACATGCATATAACCTAAAAAAGCTTGAGTTCACATTTTTTTAAATTACAATAATCAATTTTTATAAAAATTTTTAAATAAACTAATCAAGTATTCATCTACAAAAATAAAAATTAATGGCTGAACTATTTTAATTTTTTTAAACAATTTTATGAATGAGCACTTTATAAAGAATTCATCTATTCCAGAGTACGAGAGATAGTTCCATAAACAATCAAATAATTAAAAGTACATGAACGACTTTCAAATAAAATATTCACCAATGCATTCATGTCCAAGTTCGTATAGCTGGTTAACTGAGAAGAACGTCCACGGTGGGGGATCTCTTATAATTATAGAATGAACATTTTTTACACAATTTTTAGTCGTTTTTCGTATTTTCCCTCTGTAATGTGACTTTTTAAATGAAATTTTCCTCCGTGTATTCCTAAAATTTCCTCGTGGCTCGATAATTCGCAAAATTCACGAAAAATACAGAAACTTGCTGTCCGTGAAATGAGAAGAAAACAAAAGCCAGGACAACCTGTTATTTGCAGACGAGACGGGATCGCGACGAATTTTCTTCTGTCACTCTACGTACAAAGTTAATGTATATATACGCGCGTACAAACGTACTATCTCGAGTCGCACGTGAATCGCATATCGCGCGACGACGTCGGGAGGATTCAACCGCGCGCCACGGAAACGTAACTTTTTTCGCCCGACGAAATTAATTTAAAAGATAGACAACTGTGCTCGGAATAACAAAGAACTTCAATCTCGTTCTCTTTTCTTAATGTCGCTGAAAAAAAAACTTGAGAACATAACGTTTCTTTCAACAATATTAAACTCAGTAATTTTTCTCTTAAAAAAAAAGTTTTCTTCGTAAAAAAATAAATCTACACTTGAATTTTTATCGTTGGTAATAGCAAATCCAGAAAAGTTGAATCAATTGAATGAAAATGTGTTACGTAAAAAAGTCAAAGCATGAAAATGAGTGCAAGAAAAATTCCAGCACATTGAAATAAAATGATGCTCAAAAATAATCAGGGAGATGCAATCTCGAAGATTTTCTCTTTCGCTAAATTGAGCTTGGCCAACGAGCTACTGAATCCTCCAATTTATCGGCCAACTTTTATTTTTACGGTGATGGAGAAAGTCATCAGTGTTGGAAGGATCGTGAAGCTTTGGGTCAATGCATTCGAGAGTTGAAAAAATATCGCAACTTTCGTTATCGGCCGAAGGAGAGATTGGGGAAAAGACTTTTTAGGTTGATAGCTGAGCTGGGTAAGCACAGTCTGATCAAATCTTGAAAATGGTGTGGTTCTGCGGTCGAGAAAAGTAGCAGAGAAAACGTATAAAAAGCGATGAAACAATTTTTAACGTAGTTCAATAGCCATTTCCTTAAAAATTTTTTTTAAAAACTGCGCTTTCAAGAAAAAGATTAAGCAAATTCATTTTTTTATTCTTTGAAACATTGAAAGTTACAGTTTAATCTATATCACTTTCCTATTTACACATACATTAATCGTCTAAAAAAATCGATGAAAATAATTTTGAATCGGTTATCAGGAAAATTATTATCATAAACAATTAACGATCCTGGATAGAGTCTTTTGAAAATATTTTTAAAAATTCGTTTAATTTTTGAGATGGCACAAAAAGTTATCGAGGTACTTTTTGAGCCCAATACAATGATCTTTCATATTGTATTTAGTAATATATCAGACTGAGCAAATTTTTTAAATTAAAAGACTCGAGGATCGATTTTTTTGAATATCAAAGTTGCGTACGCAGACGAAGAACGTTTATATTCTTTCACGAGACATATAATCGTAAACTTTCTCTTCCTCTTTTTTTTACTCGCCTTATTTTTTCCTCGGTATCTGTAGTATCGCAATAAGGGCGTGCGGAGTAAATTAGGGATCGTCGCTAGAACTAGAAGATTAGTGGACGGAAGAGCTAATATAGAAAGCCCGGGGAAGCACGGTCATAGAGTTAAATCAAGCCTCGTGTATACGCACGCACCCCGCTTCTCCCTCGCCGGGAGCCTGCCGACGGTAAATTAAGCAAACTTTTGGGTTATCCGTAAAATAAAGCCCCGACGCCCCAAAACTCCCACGATCCTCGTACTCGCTCGTCTCATCGCGTTCAGGGACGAGAGTTTCCTTCTCCCCTCGCTTTCCCCTTTTTATCAACTTTTTTGTCATTTATGCAAATTTTTAAAAAACCTTTTGAAGCATTTCAAACTTTTTCTACAAGAAAATATTGAAATATTTTGAAACATTCCTTCATAAAAGTTTGTACGAAAAGTAAAATACATCGTACTGGTTTTTATATAATAGTATATGCTTGTGTAATTACAGTGAGAGCTTCAAAACGTTTCATTAATTACAACTGAAAAAAAATCAGTTATGTTGTTTTGTACGTTTTAATGTAATAATAACTTTATTCATTTATTTTTGACATTTCTCGGTATATAGTATCGTCAAATGGAAAAATATATATATTTTCATGTTTGAATGAGGAACAAAAAACGTTACGAAACAAAATGATAAAAAAAGAGGTTGAAATAAGTCCGAGGGGCGAGTTGCACTTCGAGCTTTCGCGGTTTTTCTCGTTCCATCTTTCTCGAGCCTTCTTCCTCCTTTAACCCTTATTTCTTCCTGACACGTCTATATCCACGAGGTGCAAGAGCGTTCTCTCAGTGGTTGTCTCGGCGAGGAGGAACGAGATCCGATATTGGCTTCGCTCGAAGAAACTTTTACCGCTCCGACAGGATGCGACAAGTGTCGAAGTCGGCTGCGAGGAATCTCCATCTCTTGCGCGTCCTCTTTCCTGTCCGCCTTTCTCCATCCCCCTTTTTACGCAGAATCCTCTAGGGACCGCACATACTCATCCAACGTGCTCTTCAATGATTTTCCAATCGATACTTTACTTTTTTTAGATCTAATATCGGCTAGTATTGAATTTAATAAATCACCTAAACATATACTGAGAGAAGAAAGATTGAATCAAATAAGTATATTTGTAGTTTATGCTTATGTGGATCATTGAACACTAGCACATTAAAAGTAATCGTTTATGTATTTAAGCGAACGAATTATACGTTTGCAAATACCTTAATATTTACTTGAATTAAGTTTTAATTGCATGGATACATTTTTATGTTCATGGATCTACATACATTTTTTTAAATATAACCACAATATCAAAATAAAATTAACTGAAAATTTTATTAAAATAATTAAAATTTATATAAGAAATAACTATTATCTTCGTTATAAAATTTTATATACTCGATCGATATTTATATTCGTAATTGATCCAAATTGAAAATTGTTTATATCTTATTGGTAAACAGGCAATGAATAAAAGTTGTATTGAAGGTGCGAGGAAATTAGTGATGAAACTTGTAGCTGGCTCGAGACGGTATAGAGCTTGTTCCGCTTCAAATTGAAGGTTCGGAAGGGTGGAAGCGCCAGCCAGCTGCAGCTCCAACTTCATTAACTCCCGATTTTCCAGTGCGTCCGACAGAAAATCGACCGAGCATGGTTAATCAGGGATGGAGAAAGCTGCATGCGATCTACGCTCGATGAGCGGTTTTCCAATTAATTAACTCCCGATCAGCACTCTGATGCTTGTTTTCTCGAGAGACATACGATGAAGTGTCAATGTTCAATTTTAAGAGGTCAATGTCAACACGGATGATAGAATACATGGAATTTTCATTTTGAAGCGGCGAGATAAATTTAACAATTTTAAGTAAACTGTTAAGGTGGTTGGTCTGTAAAATAAGCGTCGATAAATTTCATTAAAATTTTGCATAAACGTTCTTTAAGGTCATATACATATGTGCACCAAATTTTATGAGGTTTCACTATATATAGAAGTCGAGATATTTAATAACAAATATCACATTTTTTGTACACTCTCCATAAGAGCGCGTGTTTGAACTATAATTTTCAATAATAAATATCTCAAATTCCAGACGGTGAAGTCTCCTAAAATTTTCCAGAGAGTTTTATATAACATAGAAGAAACTTTGTTTCATTTTTCAGGAAAATTTATCGTAAAAAATTTGGTAATTATACTCTAAGTATAACTATAATATTTCTGAACTTGGATAACTTTCATTTGAGAGAATATTATTCTGTAATCAATTTGCAATAACTTTCCTTAATAAACTTAATCTCGTAAATCACTGTGAACGTCAGAAAAACGTCATTGAAACGGGAGAAACTTTTGGATCTGTCTGTCACAGACTAACCACCTTAAATGGTGCAATGTAAATCTAAATTTCAATAACCTAATTATATATTACTTGTGACAATAAAATATACATATCAATTAATCATAATTGTAATTTTAAAAAGACATAAATAATCATAATAACAGAAAAACAAGATCAGTAAATATGAATTAAAAAACTGAAAGAAAAAAAATATAAACTACATATTATATAGAAACATTTTAATGTAGAGATTTCATTTCTGCAAAAAAAAAATTGCATGCAACAAAAATACGAAAATCTAAAACCATCAGCGATTTATTTTTTTTCCGCTTTCAACGTGTGTCCTCTCAATAAAAAAAAGCTTCGAAAACTGTCTTTTATGAGAGCGTGCACCGATCGTAAACTAGAAAACCGAAATTGCATTATCGGGAGTGAACAGGGGGATACCTAAGTCCAATTATGAACTCGGAACGTTACGACTTGTACTCCGAAGCTGTCATAAAACACAGCAACGCGTACGTGACAGTTACCGTGGCGAAGGTAATAAACAGTGTAAACACATTGTACGCACGAAAATCTCCGTGTTTTCTTCAGTGAATAGAAGAACAAGGGCGACGATACAATTCTTATATATATATATATGTATACGAGCCGGACGATAAAAAGTGAGCTCGATCGGCTCTTTCTTTTTTTCCACGAGTTCATCCACAAGCGAGACACGGAAATTCTGAGAATGTCCAGATTAACCGTGAATAACGGCCACGATTCGTCCAAGATTCAGGTGTCTCGACGTCGAATTTGCGAGCCGCGAACGAGGCAAAATACGGCTCGTAAAAGTAATCCGAATGCGCGAAAATGGCGTTCCGTCGACTCGGACGGACGAAAAGTGACTCGAGCTCAGCGTCGCAGTTTAGCAGGGACCCAAGTACACCGAGTTCGCTATTAGAACGTGTTGTTTTCCTATTATCAGTGTAACAAAAGCAATTCGTTTTATTCGCTACGTAACATAATTTCGCGATCCAGATGAGGCTCGAGCCCTGTCATCCCTCCCGAAAGATATGACGACCCGGGCGAATTTTAACGCGCGTCGTTTCGCGAGACGAACGACGCCGGGGAGTGATATAAAGCGGAGAAGAAATCTACAGGGCATATCGTCGCATATCGAACGGTTGCGAAGACGGAGAAACCCGGCTGGGAGCGAAGGGAAATATATATGTACGGGAGAAAAGAAAGGGCGTGGTGCAAATTTTACGACTGGAACGAAAGTGTGTGGTCTCCCATATAATTTGAGAGATTCATGGCTCTCGTAACCCCCATACAGCCGCTTTGTATTTATACGCTTCCGACACATGGTACAAAGTAACTATTACTACATACTGCGAAATGAACTTTAGATAAAGAACACTCGTCGAGAGGATGCTACCGTAATCGGAATCGCTAAAAATTAGCAGAATAAAATTTAAAAGTATTTAAGGAGGTATTAACGATACTTACTATATAGTTAAATGAGAACCTGTTTGGTTTATTTTTTAATGAGGGGTAAATAAATAACTTTTAAGACTGAATAAATCGTTTTTTACCAAATATACTAATCTTGAAATGTAAAATATTGATGTAATTCAGGTAGTTAAATATAGTGATTTTCATTTTTAGATTATAGTTTGACTTGAATTCACTATCACGTATAAGTGTCATATCCGATATCATATATGATTAAATGATTCTGTCAAAAGTTCGTTGACCATATATTTTGATGGTAAATAATTAAACCTTACACGATAAGAGCCCGTGTTAAATATTGCGATTTTCAATCCTAAATATCTTCAATACTAAATGTTAAATCTTTATAAAATTTATCATAGCCCTTTTTATTATACTTCAAAGAAGCTTCCTTTAGTTTTAAAAAAAATTAGTAAGATATTTTTTATTTCACGATTTTCATAGAGGTAAGTAGCAAGTACAGATCACCTTGGATGATCTTGAATTTTTAGTATATTGTTCTTTAAACAATTTGCAACAACTTTTCTTAATAAACTTAAGTTCAAAAACCACATGGTATGGAGATAAATTAAGATAAAAACTTTTGATTTGACTGCACCTATATAGAGCTACTTTAATTTGTCACAAAATATCTTATTTTGAATATTTCTCAGTACATTTGGATATCAATTTTCTTCCACCAGATCAAGTTATTTTATTATTATTCCTCGATTTTTGACATTATTTTCCGGCAAGATTAAAAATGCTCGTATAAGTCTTAAAGACTTTGTCGGTTGCCTATAAATGTCATGTGTGTAATGGCAAAACGTACGCAACGTCATCAATAGCGCGAATCTACGGATTTATCGATGACGGGGCACGTCAGAATTCGGAGCGGGTTAGTCGACGTACGTGTATTCGCGGAGACTTGTCATCGTCCATACCGGCCCGTCGCGTCTGCTGTACGTGCTCCCAATGCCAAAGAAAGCTGCTCCAAAGCTTCGCGAAAAGCCATAGAAACTATCAGCATCTTCCGAACAAGCTTTCTCACATTTACGTGAAGAAAAACATTGATCGATATTCTCAAAAACCTGATCTGTTTAAATACATACTTTTTTGCTTCCAGATACGTATGTAGATCTCTGTTAAAAATGAGTGCTGTCTATTAATTTTTGTACATAAATTTATATTGGATTACGCAAAAAGTATGTAACTATACACCTTAATTTTTATAGCCTTTTTTTCATAAACACGCAATCGCAAAACGCTTCGAATAAATTCGAACACCTATAATAATGAAACATCATACATTCCAAAAATGTAAATAAGTAATCTAAAATCTTGTTTTTCATCTTCAAGGTAAGAGTCGCGTGACAGTCTATTGAAAAATTTGGTTGTACGTATTAACTATAAATGTAAAAACATCACATGAATTTTTTTAGACAGAATTTTATCAAAATTTCTACTGATCTTCTTTGACATCATGTTAACATGTGAGCAAAATTTAAAGAGGCTTCACCATGTGGTTATCGAGATATTTATTTCAAAGAATTGCCACTTTTAACATGGGCTCTTATGAGAGATAAAAAAATGTGACGACTTTCAATAATTAATATCTCGATTACTAGATGGTGAAGCTTCATAAAATTTGGCATAAATTTCAATATGACCTCAAAGAAGATTTGTGCAAATTTTTAAGAAATTCGATCTCAAATGATTTTACGCGACTCCTACCTTAAAGTATATAGTTCAAATGTTCTGAATACATCAGGGAGTGTATCGAAAGAAAATGAGTCATTAAAGAACCAAAGCCGAATTTACACCCTGGAAAATAAATGTTCGCGTTCTCGAAGCAATCTTATTTTTGGAAAGCTCCCCGTCTCCGTTTTCACTTAATGGAGGTGTGTGCTCAGAACCGTTAATTCGGCACTTCCCTTCGAGGGCACGTACACTCTGTACGCTCTCCTGCATTCGACCTCTATAGTTGAAAATTCCTGTGACAACAGAGAAAAACGAGGGGGCGACTTTCCACTTTTACTCGTACACTTTTTAAAAAGTTCGAGGGAGAAACGAGATGAGATAAAGAGGTCGAATGTATACGTGTGCGAAGAAAAAAAAAATATTGTCATTTCCATCAGGAATTCCGTTTGGGAATTAATTGTTTTGGCGAAAAAAGGGATGAGAAAAGCAACGGGGATCATTCGATAATAAATCTTGGTCGAATTTCGCGTTATCATGTAATCCAGCTGGGTCAGCCAAGATTTAAGAGCTCTCGTGGCGGAGCTACAGTTTCGAGAATTGATGACGCGAAAATGACTATGTGTCTTCGTGAATAAGCGGCCAGGGGAAGGAAAGAGAGAGCCATTAGCGGCGAGTAGCGAGCGTCGTCCACCACGTGGCTCCGAATATTATGATTAGCAAGCAAGCCGGCAACGCGTGTGCCCGATGTCTGTCTCCGACGAGAATAATAGGAGCGTCCTACCCTCCATGCATAACCTACCATTATTTAGCCTTATCAGCTTTCACGACCTATTCGCGCCTCGCCTCAAGCCACTTTTCTTCAATTTCACGTCTCAATTTTCCTTCAAACCCTCGTTACATTTTTCTGCATTCATATATATAATTTTCTTTTTCTTTCATTGCATAGTGTTATATTAGTATACAGCACATCTTGATTATAAAAATTATTCTAATTAAACTCATAATAGAGGATGGCCACTTAAACAAAAAATTATTGATAAGATTCTTGAAAGAAAAGGTTCGAGAATTCTCCCTTTCCCTAAATTACTAAATTACAGATATCTATAGCGAATTAATTGTTCTGTTAATTTAGATAAGTTTGTACTGTCATATTTCGCTTAGTTCGTTTTATAAAAACCGAAGGATTTATTGTAGTAAAAAATCTTGACTAATTTCGCAGTTTTTCTCTTTGATCGATTATTTTTTGCGTCTACTCGATCTCTGACCGGACTCGATAATGTGAGAAAGGTTTTACTGCCATCTGTCACGTGGCAAGGCTGGCTCTGCATCGCGTTCTCGAATTCCCCCGCCGGAGCGTCAGGACATTTCGACGAATGAACGACGTGGCGAGAGTCGTTCCCGACTCTCTTTCTTCAATCCTCGACTCACGACTGGACCGCTTTACCATTCTAGATAAGAACTTGGAAACGAATTGTCCCACCCACTCGTAAATTTTCATGGCGTTTCCAATTATTTTTCAAAGGTTTCTTCCTATCCAACTTCTCAAGAAACGTCCGGGGAACGTCCAGCATTTCTCCAACTTTCTCAACCGAGAAAAAAAAAACATTCCGAAATTCATACTTCTGGGTATATCTGACATTCGTGAAATATTCAGAAACTTTTCCGCATTTCGATCTGTTTCGCTATTTTTTTTTTCATAAGTAATTCTTTTCAAAAGTTCACAAAAATTTCCACTTTATTCTCTGTAAAATATAAATCTCCAATATTTAAAAAATTTTTAAGTTACCACTGATTAAAACATAAAAATGAATATAGTTCGCAATTGGCATTTTGTACATTTTCATTATTCAATTTTTGAAAAAAAATTTTACGTGCGCATTTATTACGAAATATCTGGCTGCATTGTAAATTTAATGAACTTTTTGTTATTATACGTGTGTGCCAGTTACTTCTCCATATTTTTTTTTTCATAACTGTTATGGGCGAAGCTCAAAAGCTATTTTATGTTTATGGGCATGGGATTATGTGTATATAATAACTTTATATACGGGATCGTACACACAGAGAAAACGTAATATTCGAATTTGCCATCAGTGCGGTGCGAGTGCTGAATATTATACAATATTTTTCATGCGGCTGTCGCAAGGAAGTCAAATGGAGCACGAATTTTACGAGGAGTTGCGAGGGTCGCGCAGCGAATGGCTGTTAAGTTTTCTCCTTTATATGACACGGAGTGGCCAACTCTTTCGTTTACAGGAATTACCGTCAAAAGGGAGAATGTTCCCTTCGACGTCGGGGTCTATACGTATATCGGCTGAAAAAAGTAAGTCCTCGGCGCAAGGACAGAGCGCGAACGTGCACTTAAGTACCTCCGCGATCTTCGTTTTTTTTTCTCCTCCGCTTATTCCGTTTCGTTCTCTCTCTTTATTCTCCCTTGTCCAAATTCTCGAATTTCGCTCTCTTACTCCGTCCGTAGGGGGTGGCTCGAATAAAAGGAGTGCGTTAAATCGACTCACAGACCTTTTTCAAAACCTGTCCAAGCTCTCTCCGTGGACCGACTTTTCCCTCGTTCGGTGAAGGTAAAAAAGAGAGCGGAAGAAAGGGATACTTATTTTCGCGCTGAACGGTCCGGGGAAACGAAAGCTCGCTCTGCATAATTGTATACTTTGCGAAAAGCAAATCGCCCGAGTCTTCCTTTCTCTTTACGATTCTCTCCTTTCGTGCTCTTTCTCTTTTTGTCTCTTGTGCTTTCGCTTAAATTTAAACGTCCTTTGATTTTTTTTTCACTTTATTGAATTGAGTGAAAGAAGAATTAAACGCTATTTCCTGATCTTTTTCCCTTATATCCAGATAAAAGATATACGAAAGTATGTGAAATTATTGAAAACCTTTGTATAGTTTGAAAACCTTATTTGTATAGTATTTATAAACTATATTCTTTAATAATTCCCCATGAAAAAAGATTGATATCTTCACAAAGGTAAACGAAATTTTTTTAACGTAAAAAAGACAAATTGGCTCGGAAATATTAATTTTTTTGCACATTAAAGATTTTTTCAGCACTTTTCGTATCATTTGAAAAAAAAACCAAGGTCCGTAACCAAAAAATTGACCAAATTTTAATAATATGCAAAATATTAGAATTAACGTAGCCCTAGCATTTCCTATTTATTTTATACACAAGAAATGTAACCTTCATTTTTTCTCTTATATAATTTTCTTATTTTTATCTCGTTTATCGTCGTTTTTGTCTCTCAACTGCTTCAGATATCTTGTTCTAACAATAAGTTGTTTTTTAGTATATAATATGTTGTGAATGAAAAAGTAACAGATCGGCGTTTTTCGGGCATAAAGTTTCTCGACAAATGAAGCAAAAGAAGAAATAAGCAGAGCACGCAATTCTTCGGTTCCGTGAGCCATTTTTGCCTGAAGGTTATTCCAGGATGGAGAAAAATCCTCGAATTGTCGGTCTCTGGGAGGTGAAGCATTGATATAGAAGAGATATAACTTCGATAGACAACAAAAGAAACGAAAAGAGATGAAGGGAATAAAGGGAGAAAAATTTGAGATGGATTGTCAGTGAAACTGTGCTCAATACAGAAATGCGGAGAGAATAGAGAGGATATAAAGTAGTTGTAAAATGCTTATTCACGCTACGCTTATTCTTAGGCAAAAATCCAGAGCTCTTGTGTACACGCGGAATATCGCGCACGAGTCCCGCTCAATTCTTTCGTCTTGCGTGAAATATGTATATATACTTGCTTGCCTGCTCGGGGGGTCGGAAAGAGCGCGAGCCGCGAAAATCGTTTCGTCTGTCAACACTAAAGTTGCTTCCAAGTTTTTGAGAGTGATGAAAAAAGAATGAAATTCTTTGAAAAAATGTTGTAGTAGAAAAATAAAACGCACAAGTCCAGTTATAGAGGTCAGCGCCATATTGTCAATTTGAAATGTTCTTTTTTTCACGTATATAAATTAAAAATAAAATCATCCAATTAAATTTTTTGTAGAAACACTGAGGATAAAACTTATTATTAAGAATTAAAATTAAAATTTTAAAATAAAATTATTTTTATATGTAACGAAATTATTCAAGTTTGAACACGTGTTTAAATGGGGAAATCGCTTAACTCAAACTTCAAATATCTCAGAAAATAAATGATAGAATAACTCAACTCTATATTCATTCGATTTATTATCTTTTTCTACAAAACATGCAATTTTTTCAAATTTTTTAATTAAACGGTTTTTGCTATCGAACCACATTAATTGGCACGCACCTAGCCTAAAATAAAGATGAAAAAAAAACATATCCAAAGGAACAGAGCTTCGATCAAGAGTAAAGATTTCTCGTAAACGCTGCTGAACGTGATAGGACGATTTTCCGAGTCCTGTGCGAGCAGGATTACACATATATAAGAGGTTAAGCCCTCACGTGTCATCTTTGACTCTTCCCTTTCTTTTTTCAGCCTCTTTTCGAAAAGCGCACGTACACGATTTGCTATTTCGGATTCCGAGTATTCGCAGCCCTTTCCGAATTTCCACTCTTTCCCGCCTCCCTCTTCGCCGTATCCGTTTTTTCTTCTCTATTTTCTTCTCCGCGTGCTTTTTACCCGCTGAGCCCAAACGGCGAAGGAGCTGTATATACGGAGAAAAGGGAACGCGTCAGTTAGGGGATGAACCTTATGTGACGCGTTATAGCCCCCAAGGAGCCTGGATCCTCGAGAGAAGCACTTTTTTTGTTCCGTTCGAGGCAGAGCTTCTTATCCCGAAACCCGGTCGCTCCGCTTGGATTCGCGTCTTTTCGCTTTCTGTCCCTTCGCTGAGTCGCAGAGTCGTGGAAAGCATTAAGATTTCCTCCTTATTATCCCCGCCACTCCTCTTCTCTCTCTCTCTCTCTTTCTCTCTGAGTCTCTCTTTCGCTACTTTTTCTTTTTCAAGCTCTCATAATTACGTTTCTTCCGAGCCAGAGATAAGAGCGAAATTAATTATTCACCAGCCGCGTTTCGCACGAGAAAAATTTATGCGCGCGGTGAAAAAAAAAAAATTCATATAAATAAGAGAGAAAACCGCGAAAAAATGGGCAAGAAAAAAAGACATTTCTGGCCCTCGAGCAAGCTTTTTATGGCGTACTTTAGTTTCGACAACAAATGTTTCCCCCGGGCCGATTTTTCACGCGCCTGCTCTCTTTTCCCCGGGACCGAGCGTCTCGCTTTTTCCACGCGGCCCCCGTATTTGTACACACGCGCCTCGGAGAAAGATGGAGAGCGCGATGCGATGTTTCAGAGTCTCGCGAGGTAAAGAAACGAGAGGGACAGTCGGAGAGAGAAACCGGCACGATTTCTCAAATGAAATATTATTACACCCGAGTCGACCATAGAACTCCCTTTTCCTCCCCCTTTCGCTGCTTAAAGCAAAGTCGAGCGACGAAGGGTTTTTTCTCATGCGCAATGTGGATTTACAGGACGTTTCAGAATTCAGTTATAAAATAGACAAAATTAATATTACGATTAAATTTCGAGGTGAACAATCCCTGTATTTGCCTCGATATACGAGTGACGAGTCATCAAATACGAATCGCAAACCAATCGGAATAATAATATAATAACGTCGGGTGTGGCGTTCGCGATAATTGGCTGAATTCATTTTTCGATAAATTCTCGACGATTTATCGCATCGAAATGGATTCAAATAACTTTTGTTTTATTTTTGCTCTTTTATTTATTATATTTATTATTATATACTTGGTAATTCGTTATTTGTATGTATATTAATCCTTCATTATATTCAATCCTACATATATATACTTTATTTTTGTATAGGCCTTTAAAGGCACGTCCTCCATATACTTTTTAAAATAATAAACCCAGTTGTACATTAAGAGGCTGAATTCTGTCGACATTTATTTTAATAACATCAAAAAGCTCATTTTTTAATAATAAAAATAATTGTAAATTTTTTATTAAAATTGATCTTAAAATCTCAAGCGGTGTGTATTTTAAAGGAAAAAAATATCAGACTACTAAAAAAAAATATTGTCTCTTCGTCCAGTGAAAAAATGTATTTTTTTCAATCATTTAAAATGAAAAAAATCAATAACCTTTAATGAAATTCACTTCATTTGTCAAAAAAAATTCAAGTTTTATTTAACCAATTTTTATTTTCCGTTTAAGATGATAATAACGATAACTTCTGAGATACACTGTATATGTATACCGACAACGAGTTTTCGAGGTCTCGAAGTAAACCTGAGCATAAATTATTCAAACTCTCCTGAGACACGTAACCACGAAAAAAAGAGAGGGGACGAAAACTTTTCAAAAATTAACAAAATAAAGAGCGCGCGGCGTGGTTGGTTATTCAGGAGGGAGGATTTTTATCTAGTCGTCACTTTCGGGAACACTCAGGATATTAGAAGAACACTGACAAATCTTTTAGTGTCACGCGAGAAGAGAAAAAATTATTCTTATCCTCGTGAAATATGACATTTAAACGTCAGGTTGACATTTGCAGGATCTTTTCGTATAACGAGAGTTTTGTCTTTTGCACCGGTGATATAAAAGTCAGCGGCTCCTGGGAATATGCGAATTTTCGTCCCGAACTCGAAGAGTGACGGCAAAAGGCATGCAGAGCCCCCGTTAAACGTGCACGCGCGTGTTTTTCGGTGAGAAACTTTTTCCTCGCGACGAACAGTCGTCAGAACAAAAAAAAACGGAACAAACAGTAAAAAAAATTGGACATCGCGGTTTTGCACCAGACGCGAATACTTCTTTCGCCGTTTTCAACGAATTCCAACGGATTCCCCGAAGCTGAAAATTTTTTAAACTTTCACCGCGATGAGAGAGAGTTTTCCCCGCGAGTCCCGATGGCACTTTTCGTTTCCTCTCGCTTGACGATAAAACTTGGCTCGCGACGGCGAATCATCGACTGAACTATCCTTATTCCTTATCGCGCGACAACCGTCTGAAATTTTAAAACTGAATGAACAGCGAAAAATGTGACAATATTTTGTTTTAAAAAATTGGAAGAATATCGATTTTATTTTTGTTTCGTGAAATAAGGTAAACGTCCCAATAGATGGACATGTCCCAATAGTTGAACAATTTTCGCTATTATTTTTTATATTTCAATTATTTTTTATCAATATAGAATCGTATGGATTATTTTTCTTATACGAAGAAGTGTACTTTTCACAACGTTAATTTATTGGAAAAAACTCGCTCAACCTTAAAGACAGAGGATCGATTTTCTATCCAACTATTGGGACATTCTACATATATTCAAACGTTCAAGTATTTATTTACTATAGAAATATTATTTAAAATTGACACATAAAATGAGTTTTGAATTGCTAAAATATCAAACAATAGTTTAGATGTGAATTAGAGCAGATTTTCTTTTGTTTGGATATTTTTAAAATAAAAATAAAGTACAGGAAAACCCTTAGCTGTCCAACTATTGGGACGTTTACCTTATATCGAATTTTTGTTTAGCCGGTATCCATTCAGCCCCGATGTCTCGTTTCTTTCTCTCGTTAATTTAATTTAACAACACGCGATATGCGAGCTGACGACAAAGGCTCGAAAGCTTCGAAGCCTGGCTGATGCCGCGCGCTGCCTCTTTCCGCCTTGGCGATGCCGCCGGGGCTTTTTGCTTCGTGGAATAATTAGACGAAGAGAATTTACCCGAGATCCTTTGTATACGGCGAGGCGCGTGTACGCGAGGGCGTGCGCTCCAAGGGGACGAAAATATAATTGAGACAAACACGACGTATACCGACATCTCGATTCTTGTACGCAAAAACAAAATTTAACCAAAAGATTCAATTCACGCCCTCTATATATATATCTATAATATCTTCTCTACTTAAATAATTATTTTTTAAACTAATTATAAAGTCTAAATAGTAACAATTTTTTATTCATGCTTTATTTTGCACAGAGTGAATAAAACCAATAATGTCCCTATTATTTATTAATCAGAAATATCATTTTTTTAAATTATTGAATTTCATAATTTTTCAAGATTAAAGAATTATAAATTAATTTTTTCTTTCTCCTAACTTCACTATAACTCATTTTTAAATGGAAATAAATTACGTGATAAATTTGATTTTATACTTTATTATCCAATTATAACTTTCGTTCTTTTTTGAAGTTGGAATGGTCATATTAGTTTCTATTCATTTGATTGTACAATCTTCACTGCTTGCAAATTCTTGATCCACTCTCTTATATTTATTAGAATTTATTTACTTTCGATGTGAACAGCCCACAACATATTTACCGGTTGACATTAAACTTTAAACATCTTGCAAACTTCAAATTTCAAATAATAATGTCGAATTTTATTTTTTCAATATATTCCACAAATCAATTATTTACTACGACTCTAAAATACATACTAGACATAATTCGAAAATCAATATTATGATTTTTTATTATATAAATAACGGAATCTGCGTATATTTAATTACAATTAAATCACTCACTTGACTCCGAAGAACTAGCCAAACTATTTTAATTTCAAAATCCTGATAAAAAAAATTATTACGTTGTCAGAGTGAGAATATAAAGAACAGTTCGGATAAAAGTAGCAGGTACATCGTAGCAATTTTTGATTTAAAAGCTCGGAGGCACGTTTCGCCATCGAAAAATCCACGGATGAAGAAAACGTGGTCGAGTTGTTCCGGTTTCGAGCGGAAGGACGACATGGCTCAGAGCGCGGAATTTATTCGACAGAGATTACGAGAAAAGTTTTCCAATTGCGGTGGAAACGACAGCGTAAAGGAAGGGGGTTGGGAAGAGAGAGAGAGAATCGCAAGGGGGTAAGAGCCCGATGGAGAAAGACGACATCGAAAACCAATCGGGATCCGTGGAAGCGCGGCAAAGAATTCACCATAAAAGTGAAGTACCACGAACGTACGGGCAATCGCCCTACTTCCAGCCTGCAAATACGCGCATTAGTCCAACGGTGACGTGTGAAAAGGTACCGATCGGTCTCTCAATGAAAACTTTTCCAAAGATTTTCTTCCGATATACACACTGAGAAAAATCACGATAATACGTTTCACCATAAAGGACAAGTATACTAATTACTAAAAAAATTTATGTACTTTTATAGTAAAATGAAATATTATATAATATTTTATTTAACTATAAAAATATATGCATAATATTTATAGAAATGAATGTTTTTTTCATTTTTCAATGTTTATTTCAATTAATTAAATTTAAATTATAAAAACTTTTAGTTATAAAAACGACAGTAGTACGAAAAAGTAGACTGAATACAATAAATTAATAATAAAAAAGTTACTTATCAATAAAGAATCTGTTGCGTTCCTATGAAACTTCAACTGTTAATTTGCCGAAAAATATTTTCTTAGTCTCGCTCTATACAAAGAATAAATTGAAAAATAAATTTTTATATAGCCCCGTTGGTTTATTCAAAAACTGATTAAATGTTGCCGTTTCTGGTAAGATCCCGTCTCTAGACGAGCTCTTTAAACGCGGAAAGGGTGAAACTCGGCAAAATTCCCGGTATGCCGCACAGAACAGATATTAATAACTCGAAAGGGTTGCGCCGACGAGTATTTCTCTCGCCAAGTTTACCCAGTAAGCATTTCGCGAAATCACGCATTCCTCCCGTTATCTTTGTCTGCTTTTATATTTTCTACAAGAAAACCCTGCGTCCCTCGACATTTCATTGCTACTATAGTTATTTCAACAATATTTTTTATACATCTCTATATACTATTCGTATTAATACTTTTTTTGCCCAGTATAACAATGGTCGAAAGAAATATTTTGGCAAAGAAACAAAGTGTGATTTTCTACAAATATTTTTTAGTAATTTTTATTTTTGTTTTTTTTTAGTACGTGTGTGTTTTATCGTACTGTGGGAATAGTTCAGAAATTCTAAAGATTTCAATTCTGAATATGTCGATGATTATTTAGATCGTTTGTAAAATATTTTCCACCCTTTGTACTAACAATCTTCAATATTATATACAAAAGACTTTAATAGTGTTTTCTTTGTATATTATACATATACATATTAATAAATTATACATGATAATAGGAGATTACAAGAAAGTCGAAAATTATAGTTATATAGGGAGTCACTTATTTTTCATTAAAAAATTTTGTAACAAATCTGAATATTCTAACGACCACCTCGTTTTTAACCAAAATAAGCTACATAAGAGACATAAAGCGTTATTATAGCGATTGTTCGACGTAACTATATATTTCGATCGCCCTAACAGCGTTAGTCACTTTTCGGTTGGATAAAGAAAAAAAAAGAAAAGAGAAAAGGTGCAAGGATAAGGACCTGGAGAACTTAATTCCATTTTGAAGCTAACGAAATCGCCACTATATTTCCTCGTTCTTCTTTTTTTTCTTCCGTACCTTTTCTCCAGGTCCAGCGTGTGTCCCCTCGTTTCATCCCGCTTTTTTCTTAACCGAGAAATAAAGTTAGCGATCGTGAACGTCGCAGCCATTTAATTATGGACTCGCGGGAACGCTTCTAATTATTTCAATTTGTCTTCGGGATAAGATAAGACATTAATTGACAATTTTTAAATTGACGCAAGACGGTCGGGTAGAATATTCTTTCGCACTTTTTATATATTTCGTGTTTCGCAATAGAATCAAGCCGCTTTTTACCCGGGTCAAAAAAAAAAGTAAAGTAAAGTGATAAAGGACGCGTTTGCAAATTGTGGAAGAGTCGAGCAGAGAAAAAATGCTCGAAGCTATTACACTTTACTTTATTTTTGGCGTATCCAGTGTTCAAGTTTTATTTGTTTTTCGCGTATAATTCTCGGTGTCCGCCGGAAGCGGGGAGAGGCGAGAAAAACTCGACTGTAAGCGAGAAACGATTGTCGCTTTTGTTTCCTTCTCTCTCCCGCGTGAGATTCATCGCCATGAGATTTCTCTGCTCTCTGTATCGGAATTTCTCGATTCGGCAAACACGCGCGTGCAGGACAACGAATCGTGTTCCTGCACAACGGAAGATTTATTTATTGTCGCATCCCAGTACGCAGAAGAAAGATGTACCGAGTTATTAATGTCGAAGATTTTCTTTTTCCTTATCACTAGACCTTAACCGCTTCGAGGTCACGTTTGTCTCGTACAATCTCATCCCTGAAAACATGATTTATCAGCGAAAGGAGCAGACGAAAAAAAAACAGAAATCTTCATTCTTGCTATTATAAGAATGATTTATACGAGCAATTTTCTCGAATAATTTTTTTAAAGAATAAAACACAAATAATCTTGCCGCAATTAATTGTATTCCTAGTTAGTATACTTTTCATAAATCCAGAATAGTTTTTGAATAATTAGTGTAGAAAAAAATTTCTTCTGAAATGATTTGGAAAGTTAAAAAAATGTATAACCAGCTAGAAAAAATATACATGTTTTATACTTTTTGATCATTTAACATTAAACGATTCGTGATGATTCATTAATTAAAGGTTTACAGGTTTTTCACTCTCGTTGTTTTTTTTAATATTATAAGGGAATAAATGTAATAAAAATTACATTTCTATAAATTGTCACTTATTTTATATGCAAATCAATTGTATTTTTATCTTTATTCATTTAAAAGAGTTGGCAACAGCATATTTTTTATGTGAATTTTATGACAGGAAAGGTATTTAATCATTTGATCCGACAAAGAAAAAACTTTTCTCTTGTATATAATTGACATATTTGATAGATATCCTCAAGAAGGCGAATATTTCACTATTTTTGCTTCGACCAACGAATTTCCACTGCCATATAGAGCCCTCGCAATTGGCAGGCCTAAAAAATGGCCGGAGAAACGAAGGAAAACGTGTTTCAGTAACATTCGTGCATCGTGGACCAACATTCGGAGTACGTGCAACAGATGGTAGCAATGGATCAAGTCCATTTCAATTATCTCACGTATACACACACCGAGACGCTTTTCGTTTCCTTCTCACGTTTCCCGAGACTCTTCGACTTTATTAAAAAGAGGGTAGGAAAAAAAAGAGTTTATCGTTTTCGCGTATATGCTTTGTATAGAAAACTATAGATATATAGTGAGAAAAATCAGGAAATATAATGGACAAAAATATCAGACACAACAAGAAATATTCTCTGAACGAGCGAATGTTTTTCATTAATTTTTCTACTTATTCGTTGATGCGCATAAATTTTAAAAATTAAAATACAGCATTTCGTATTTTTATTTATATCTTTACGTATACTCATAAAATGAGAAAAAAAACACTTTCATCTATATTTTTTTTACATGTGAATGAAAGCTTGTTGAAAAATTGGATATGAAACGAAGTGTCAATATTTTTTACGGGACGGGCAGACAAAAATAAAGAAATAATTGCGAAAAATGTTATTCCGAGGTGGAAATTAAACGAGTAAAAAAATGTGAGGTCTGACAGTGACGGGTTTGTGAAGAATTCATAGGTAGCCGGTCAATCAACGAATCACAGCGGTGGAAAAAAAACGCTCGCTCGCCGGAAAAAAATTGGTAGCGGTGAGTTATCAAATGTGGAGAGAAAGAGAATATTGACTTTAATATTGCATAGCCTCTATGCGCGGAACACGTACAATTACGAAGTATACACAGAAATATTCGCGTCCATAATTCCAAGCTGAAAGATGAGGCCGATGCATCACCGATTTTTTCAATAATCTCGGCACTCTCTCTCTATGCATATATATATGTTCATCTCCCTCTCCCTTCCCTATGTACCTCATCCTCTCCATTTTACCCTGAAACGCGCCACACCACCGCGCTCTTACCGCGACTTGATCAAAAAGTCTCGGAGCGTAATGCGCATGGAGACCGACTGGAACTTTCACTTCCATTTTTCATCTCGAGAGGAGTGGAAAAAAGACGATGGAAGAATAGAAGAAATGAAGGAAAACCTAGAAAAAATCATACTCCTCATACTCATAAAATTAGGCACACCGAAAATTTTAATCATAACGAACAAACAAATGAGAAAATTATATTAAAAAATTTTGAATATTTGTCCAAAATTTTACGGGGTTTTATCAGAAACTAGGATAATGAGAAAGAATATTGTTTGTTCTGTTGAGTAGCCGTTGAGAGTGAATTGAAATTTGCGCTTCGCGGGCGATGAGCACGTGCGAGGAAGGGGAAGAGGCAGAGAAAACTTTTTTTCTGCACTCCATCTTGCATGAGAATAACAAGGAGAATCGAGTAGGCTGATAGGACACTGGGAGAAATTGTGGGGGTGGATATTCATTTTTTTGAGGGGATAGGGGATGATCCCGAGGAAGCGCCTCGTCAGGATAAACAAGGTCACGTGGCTCGTATATTAAGTCTGTTTTATATTCTGCTTCGTATCGCCTTCGAGTTTTTTTTTGCTTCATAACAGGGTTGACGTCGCACTTGAAAATATGAGTAAGAAACGACAAGAGGAACACGACGGGATGAAAGAAACGATTCAAAAAAGATCGACAGATTATATGTATACATATATAGAAAAATAATTTACTAAATATAAATGCAAGAAACGAGAGAAAAAAGAATATTAAAGGAAAGAAAAGAAAAAATTTATTATATTTTAACCATTATCTTTCTCAATATATATCTTTTTAATTGGACGAACCAAAGAAATATATAATATATAAAACTTAAATATTGGTAGATTGCAATATGTTTAATTGCCTTTAAAAAGCCTGATAAAGTTTAAATCAGTCTCACTTTAATAATTATACTCTCTTTATTATATCCTAATTAGGCATATATTAGTTTGTACAGCTGCTGAATCAAAATATCTATGTGTCTTATTGTGGCCAAATAATAACTTTGTTCATCGTCTAAATAATCGAAATATTCATTGATTCAAGTTGACATATTTGACACAAAGTATGATATATGAAAGAATGTCAATTCTTTTTATTCGACGAAGTATATCTTGATATTAATTTTAATTATATAATCATTTTACCTTTTTACGTTACATTATTTTCAACGTAAAAACATTTGAAGGTTTAATATAGAGCTTCTAGACAATTTTTGAATGATACTGCATAAACATTTATACTATGAAAGATGCAGGAATAATATTAATAATAAAAATAATTAATTTACCCTACTTCTTTTGATGACCAAAAGAGGCAAAGAAGAAATCAGTTGCTTTCTTGAGTCACAAAAGTAACGCGTGCGAACCTCCTTAAAAACGGTACGTATAGTTTAACAAAAAGACGAACTGAGGGAACTTGGACTGGCGATGGTGTACGGTTGGCCGAACTCTTGACGATCTATTTATTGATGGAGCAGGGTTCGAACCCGACGCGGGGCCCTCGAGGCTTCCTCCTCTACACGGATGAGACAGACAAGCTCTCGTACGTGCGCATATAGAGCTTTTCTGTACATCCGCGCCGTTTCCATGCTCTCGCGATGCGTGGGGGTCTCTCTATTCCATAATGCGATACAATGTCAGCCAGGAAACGACCGAATGAACTCGGGAGCAAAGTAGAGGAGAAAGCGCCGAAGGAGAGACAGAGAGACAGGGTTTGTTGGCGCACAACTCGAAACTCAATCTATTCAGGCTCTTCGGTTTTTCTCCTTTGTGGCGCTCAACTGGAGCCTCTTGCGAACTGTGTAAGAGAGAAAAATACGAGGATAAAGTAAGAGAGAGAGAGAGAGAGAGAAAGAAAAAGTGTGTAAGGGAGAAAAAGAGAAAATTCGAGAGACTCGCAATAGAGAAAATGTATACAACGACATCGGGAACCGCATCGAGAGATTCTCTCGAAGCCCCGAGGACACGACGAGTGCTCTATGGCAAATTCTATATACATTCCAGGCTCTCGGTTCTCGTATATCCGTACACACGCCAATCGATCTCGCTACGCGTATCGTCGTATATACAACGGGGACACACATCCGCACGTGCGAGATATTGCGAAATCGCATGCAGGGGGCGAACGGGCACTTCGACTTTTGTATGCTGGGAGCGAAGAAATTGTTTGTACTGGGAGACACACGGTGGAAACGATGCACAAAGGACTCTAGAAAACTTGCTCTTTGCTTCCTACTATTTTCTTATATTTATACAAGTAAACAAAAAAAATTTGTACATTCCCCAACAACAACGGTTTGCGCTCGCTTTTCCTATTTTTCAGCTACAAAATACGACTTTATTGTG
>JAPYYW010001183.1:0-57105 GCA_030522545.1 Cremastinae sp. A BG-2022a | reverse complement strand
TAAACAGTTAAAATAATTATGAAGTAGTTTCACTCAATCAAACTTTTACAAAATGTATTTTACTAGGTGGCCAAATACTTTTGAGCGGTAGTGTATGTACGAAAATCTAAAAAATCATAATCTTAGGATTTTTGTTAAAAACTTGAGAAAGCTTCTTTGAAGTACAATAAAGAGCTGTGCTAAATTTTAAAAAAGTACACCATCTAGATTTCAAGATTCTTAGGATTGAAAATGGCAATATTTAACACGGGCTCTTATGGAAGAGCACTGAAAATAGGGATTTTTAACAATAAATATCTCAATTTCTAAATAGTGAAATCTCTTAAAATTTGGTACGCATGTGCGTAATATATCAAAGAATGACTGTAGCAATTTTTAACAAAATCCTAAATAATCGATAAAATTATGGAACTACCTTAAATAAATTTCTACTCGAGTATTTGTTTCGTGTTTTCAAGCGGCTTGGAATCGATTCGCGTTGGAAAACTTTTGTTTAAGATGAAATCGCAAAGAAGTTGTGGCTAACTTTGACTTTAAATTTGTTATGTACTCATACCTCACATAGGTAAATAATATGTTATTATAAACAATAAAACTAATTTTACGAACAACTTAGGTAGGATGAATAAAACTTTTTAATTCCTATATAAACAGTGACCAAGTTTATTTAATCGTATCCACTAATGTTATTTTTCTTATTTAATATAATCAATGCCTATTTATAGTCTAGTTAGAATACAAAGTTTTAATAAAATAGAGTCTCTGGATTTTAATAAATTATCGATCAGAACTAATTTTTTTCTTCAGATTCTTCCTTGATGTGTATAAATTGGGTTGCATTATTTTAATGCTTTAAGCAAATTACAAGACGCTCTTTTACGTTCATAGATTTTCCCAAAAGGTATATTTTTTCGTGATTTCTGTTTCAATCTTTTTAAAACAAAATATCGAATGACCATTACGATATTCGAAAATACTGATACCCTTAAATTTTTATATAACATTATAAATTCATCTTCTGTTTCGCTTTTTTTGCTCATATTGATGTGCATCTGCTTTCTCTGATGTTTTCTTTCTCTCTCTCTCCCTCTCTTTCAATCAATGCAATTTATTATCTTTTTCGTCCAAAATTAGAGCAATATCATTGGTCTTTCATCGAAAAATTCACCATTTATGACGTTCATGAAAGAACTGAAGAAAAAATCGATTAAATAAGTATTGACACGTTTGTGAATAAAACCAATACGGAACGAAAATGCCAGAATCCATCAGTGCACTGAACAGACACGTGATAATATGATACGTATATCGTTCTTTCTAAAATTAAAAAAAATAACCAACTTTATTCTAAAAATTCTGTCTTTATTTTTTATGCATTTTCCTACTGATGTTCAAGGTGCATTATCGTATGAATTTTATGCATATGTAAATAAGTTAAAATTTCAGTGACAGAGTGCTGAAAAGTTTGGAATTTTGAAAAGCAGAATGAGATTGATATCGGCACGTCGTGGGCGTCGGTGGTAAATTAAATCACAGTCTAATCTAGTAAGTTTAAGATTGGTGTAATTCAGAGGGAAAGAGAGAGAGAGAGATATGAGAGCTCTCGTGTATATAAGTTATCAATGAATATATGATTCAAGGATCGTTGGGTTGTTAGTACGTTAAGCGGTATGGAGGAGTTCTCGAGTCGGTTAGCAGTTAGTCGGAACTTTGGGTGGAGAATCGCGCGCACGAGAACAGGGAAAACTCTATCCCGGGGTATCTCTCGCTCGGCGATGTACGGGAAGCTTTCTGGCTCGTGCTCGGGGAGAGAAAGCTCCAAGTACGAGCCCGGCAACCCTTGTCCGAGGGCAGTGACTGGATCGCGCGACACGGAACCTCCCCCGCGCCGGCTCGCACTTGCGTTTCATTCCCTTGTCTCGCCTCTTCCTCGTTTTCTTTCCTCTCTCTCTCTCCTCCTCCCTTTCGCTCCTGGCCTCTGGCACTTGCCAAACTTTCTCACGTCTCAGGACGAGGGCTTGGCAAGCCGAGAGCCCCGTTAGCCAGCTCCGAGGCCTATATTCATGGCGACAGCGCCAGATGTGCAGCTACGGCTTCTCGACGCTCAAATAAGTGTCCCGCTCACCCCGATATATTTATGTCCCTCGGACGTTAACTCCCGGAGCTTGCGTGCACTTTCCCCATTCTCTCTTTTATACTCATTTCCGCACACTACCGGACGAACATCGCTCTCATCCGCGTCTCCACTTACCCCAATACTCGTCGCTGAAATCTTTGTCTCAAATCCCGAGTTAGATTTCCGCAACGTAAACGTAAATAATTTTAAAAACTCGACTTGTTTGAAAATTTTATCATAAAAGTATATGTTATTATTACAGGTTGAAGATTAACTGATGGGAATCCAACTTTTTGCATCTCCTCTTTCATTGTGAAATCTCAACAAGTTTCCTGATAAATGGCATCGTTGACAGACATCTTTTATACTTGAATTTTTTCAAAATTCTGCGACTTTTATAAAATAACTGAAATAATAATAACAATACAGTGTATTTTGTTGACAGATTTTGGAAATACATGATTTGCACTTTTATAAACAGCACTTCGTGCAGTTTATATACGTATTTATATATATAGACATATTTTTTTATATATATGTACTTTTTTTCCTCGGTTTGACAATGAGTCATCGACATCGGTCCTTCAGCTCATGCTAAGTAAGTATTGTATATTGATATATTTATTTACTTATTTTCTTGAAATTGTTTATAAATGTACTCGTTTATATAATTTTATGTCTCATCGTGTCTTGGATTGCCAGATATTTTATTTGTTATTTTTTGTTTATTGATTTTCGTTTACGAAAAGTAACTGAAATATTAATTTATATTATTTTTCTTTCATCATTTATAATATTGTTTTGTCGGTATATGTTAAAAATAACTTCTACATAATAAAGTCGAGAGAAAGAAAATTTATATGAGATATCAAATTTTTTTTATATTATAAAAAAAGTAAAAAAACAAATTATTATTCATGCTGCGGCTCAAAAGCTTTGCAATACTTTTCAGTTCATCGAGATTGACTCTCTTATACCCGACTGTTTTTTTTCGTAAACGTCAACGAGACAATCCCCATAACCGCCTTTTTCCTGGCTCGGTCTGTCATCCCGAATCTCCGAAGTCAAAGATCTCTCGGTCCGTTTCACCCCACGCAATCTTGAGCCCGAAAGGCGGAAAAAAGAAACGAGAAGAAAAAAAAAAGAAGGGAGAAAAGAACGAGAGTCCGGGTTTCATGTCGCATTGTCCCGAAATCGGATTGTCTGGAATGAAAAGCCCTCATTCATAATGTTATAAAAAAGTGAATGAAGATGAATGAAAAATAGGACGTTCTATAATAATCGCGTATATATTGAAACAAGATAACAATAACGATAATAATGAAAAGAATAATAATCTATCGATCATTATTGAATCATCATAAAGTATATTTATAAAAAAAAAACACTTGAAAATTTGCGTGAAAATGTGAGAATTATTCGATAATTTTTGATGGAGTGTAAAATAATGGAGTCTGATATAAAAAGGTTCGGAGTGTGTCTCGCGTCGATATGATGGACCGGGACACCGGTGGCCAATAACTTGGCTCGTGACAAACAACTTGGACTTTTTGGTAAGATGAATTTATGGGAAAGGTCCGTAACTTTATCGATATATATTCTTGGATCGCACACGTGCTCAATTTTATTGTACGTACGAGAAATAAGAGAGAAAGAAATAAAGAGGCGGGGGGGGCGTGAGAAAGAGAGAGAGAGAGAAAAAGAGAAAAGAGCATCAGCTCTCGGGGTTGAAATTCGCTTGGATGCTCGTCGCCTCGTAAACAAACCGCGCGCACACGATCACGTACGCTCCCAGGGTGTAAAGAATCTACGAAGTTGGTGAGAGAGAGAAAGAGAGAGAGAGAGAGAGAGAGCGGAAAAAGGGAAACGAAGAGGCGAAAGAAGCGAAGAAGAAAAAGAAGACGAACTTTACTGACCGGAAGCGATGAGCTTCTCGTTCATTCGCCCCATATATACACTTTCCACATTTACCTCTTATTTATTTATGGGCATTCCCTATCGAAACTTACATCCCTGTGACCCGATTGACTCGAATAAGACGCATTATACCTTTCGACATAAAAAATTTATCTCGACCAACTTTTTATTTCGTGATAATCATCGATTGGAGATATAACTTGTATATCGATGATTATATATATATAGAGAGAGAGACTTCTCTTGGGGTAGATAAATGTATCTATGTTAATAAATAAAGTATGAGTAATTTGATGGAAGATTCGAAGATTATTGACGGTTCTATGAGGGAGAAATTTCGCGAAGGGAACTTTTAGGATTATATATACGATAAAAAGAGCGTGATCTTGGAAAAAGGGCGGGGATGCAATTCGTAAAAATTATATGACTCTGTCGTCCGCAGGTGGATGTAATCGGGACCTTGAGAAAATTGACTTGAGCAATACGTAAAAGAAAATTGCAGAATCTCTGACTCGCATTTTTTTTTCGTCCGTACACATTCTCCCCCTCGCGATTCTGGCACTTCAACCAGAAGCTATATGATTTTTTGCAAGGGGGGTGATAAAATTCACGATCGGGCTAAATATATATATACATATAAACTCCTCAAATTTTTGAGATTCGAATTCACAGAATAAATTCTTTATCGAGAGAAATAAATTCTTTGTCGAGCTAAATACACTTTTCCCCTAAATATTTGAAACTTGGGGCTGCAGCTCGTCGAATAATGTGTGGGATGAAAAAAAAAGGAAAAAGAATGCGAAGGCGTTGAACCACTAATTTCAATTCCACGAGAGCCTCCAGTTTATTTACGAATATACTCACGGGGGAAATAAATACGCGTATAGAAGAAATTTTCCCACCCACCGCGTCAATGCTCCTCTCCTGCTTTTTTTTATCTCCCTCGCTCTTTATTTTGGCCTCTTTTCATTTACACGCCGGCTTTGGCTTTAATCTCGGTAGATTACGTAAAATTATTCTCCCAGTATGTACGAGCAGGATTCACTTTAACGTGGACCATAAAATTTTATTACTCGCAGTGAGTAAGAAAGAAATGAGAGAGAAAATATACTTGCCTGGCTTCTTACTCTCCATCTCTGACTCGGAATTTTTCTCGGTCTTATTCTCCGAGAGACGCGTACAAAGAGAGCGACGCAGATAAAAATAAATAATCCGATAAAAAGAGATGTATTTTTCAGAATATAGAGAGCGACCGTGCAAAAAAATTCGTGAAAACTAATTCATGGGAAAAATTTGATTTTGTAACTCTGGGAAAAGTTGAGCGGGGGCCGAAAAAAATGGGAGAAAAATTGCTGTGGGCTTGTAAATGGGAAACTTCGATGGCCTGCGAGAGCTCGAAAGGTTTATGTACGTCGAGTAAGTAAAATTGAGTTTATTTCGCGCTGAGCGAGGGTGCTAGCTTGCCTTGATATCGCGCGTTTTCGCACCCTCCCTGCTACGCGCATTCGGCGGCGACCCTCTCATCGTCATAACAACTCCTGAATAATCATAGCCGGGTCCATTTTAAAAAATCGAATGACCCTTCTCATTTATTCGTTTTTATTTTTCTCCCTCTCTTTCTCTCTCTTTCTCTCTCTCATTATTTCCCTCTTGTTTTATTTCCTGATTAATACGGGAATGCTCGTTCAGCTGATTATTATCGTGTGTCCAACTTTCATCATTTGATTGCTATCTAAAATAGCTTTTATTCCTAGTGCCATATGAAATCCCTATTTTCTTTGACTAATAACACCATTCCCGGTACACTTTGCGATTCTACTAATTGATCGCCATATATGATACTAATTCGCTCACAATAATGTGTGTACATTTGTTAACCAACCAAAATATACACACGCCTATTATTTCTGATCAAAGGACAATCCAAAGTCAATATCTAATATTTACGTTATCAAGGAAATGAAAAAATAAAATAATTGTATAGAAATTTTTACAAGGAAAAAGAAATTACATTTTTTTTTCAAATGCAAATAAATAATTTGCTTTTAAAAATGTGAATGCTCATTAGGACTACGATTACATTCTAGAATTAGTTTTCGAAATTATATATATTAGTGGAACGCTAAGTATTTTCTATCAAAGTTCGAGAAAGATTTTTCGGTGAAACTTTTATTGGGCTATTATTGTAAATCGGTGTAATTCGGCAAAGTCTTGGAGGGCATTAAATTCGATCTCGTTTATCCTGATAACCGGAAGTCCCATAGTTTCCAGTGTAATCGAGCCTCTCTAAGGAAATTGTTCTCACCAGGCGGGGCGAAACTCGTGAATTATCGCGATATAGCCGAGGAGTTTCACGGACGTACACGTGTCCTAAATCCACGAGTGTCTGCGTGTTTTTGTCCGTGCGCACGTCCAATGGTGCACCGCTATTTACAGGAATCGCGTAAGTACAGATAGCGAAAGTCGTTGTCGTCGGCGACCTGATTTTCCACGACGGAAGCACCATTAAACGCAAGGCCCTACGGATCGCTCGAGTAATTAATTCGTCGACGCAACGACGGCGCTTCTTTCGAGGCTAAAAAAAAATATCCTTATATCCCATATTCATTTGGCTAAAAACGAGATTTTATTCATTCCTCATTATACGAGACACAATTAAATAAAAAAGTTATATCGTCATTTTTATCAATACATACATATTTATTTTTAAAATACTTTCTTTAAATTTTTATAACTTGGCAATAAGTTATTATTGTCAAAAATGTGTACGTAAAAATGTAAGTTATTTGTGCGAGATGAAAAAATTTTGCGAGCGTGTCGGGAATACAGTATATAAAAAGAAGAAAATAATTCGTAATTAAAATTCGTCGACACAACGACGGCGCTTCTTTCGAGGTTAAAAAAAATATATTTATATCCCTTCGGGCCACAATTAAAGAAAAAAAATTCTATTGTTCTTATCAATTTATACAATTTTTTAAATACTTGCTTAAAATAAATATACCTTAAGTTCATAGTTTGGCAATAAGTGTTAATTATCAAAAATGTTTACGTAAAAATGTAAGTTATTTGTGCGAGATAAAAAAATGTAGCGAGCGTGATAGGTGTGTAGTAAAAGTAAGAAAATAATTCGTGATTAAATAATCACAATGAAATCGTCGATACAATGACGGCGCTTTTTTCGAGGTTAAAAAATATATATTTATATCCCTTCGAGCCATAATTAAAGAAAAAATTCTATTCTCGTTCATATAAATTTTTTAAATACTTGCTTAAAATAAATATTCTTGAAGGTAATAAGTTGACAATAAATTTAAATTGACAAAAGTTTATGCAAAATAAGTTATTTGTCGCGATGAAAAAATTTGCTAGCGCTATGGGTGTATAGTATACGATACGCATAGAAAAAAAAGAAGAAAACAAGTAAAAAGCTCGCACGTGTGTTTTTGCTCGTTGCTTGCTTAAAATAAATATTCTTGAAGGCAATAAGTTGACAATAAATTTAAATTGACAAAAGTTTATGCAAAGTAAGTTATTTGTCGCGATGAAAAAATTTGCTAGCGCGATGGGTGTATAGTATATGATACGTACAGAAAAAAAAAAGAAAAACAAGTAAAAAGCTCGCACGTGTGTTTTTGCTCGTTGCTTGCTTGCTTAAAATAAATATTCTTTAAGTCAATAAGTTGGCAATAAATTTAAATTGACAAAAGTTTATGCAAAATAAGTTATTTGTCGTGATGAAAAAATTTGCTAGCGCGATGGGTGTATAGTATATGATACGTATATAGAAAAAAAAGAAGAAAACAAGTAAAAAGCTCGCACGTGCGTTTTTGCACGTTGCTTGCTTAAAATAAATATTCTTGAAGGCAATAAGTTGACAATAAATTTAAATTGACAAAAGTTTATGCAAAATAAGTTATTTGTCGCGATGAAAAAATTTGCTAGCGCGATGGGTGTATAGTATATGATACGTATATAGAAAAAAAAAAGAAGAAAACAAGTAAAAAGCTCGCACGTGTGTTTTTGCTCGTCTACTTTATTTTGACGTGGAATCTGTGTCTCCGTTAGGTTCGTGCAGAATAAAGGTGGAAGCAGGATCGGTTCGCTCGGGGAATTTAACCGGGGCTTGACTATCGACCTGGCGAGCCCCGGCATCTGCGTCGACGTCTACGTTCGCGCGCAGACGCTATCTCTCTCGGCCTCCCCGCGTTCTCGCTTCTTCGACACCCCCAGGGAGGAGCGTTTCGATCGATTCCAGATTTTCAGCATAAATGAGGCCGATAGGGGGCTTTCGGGTAAAAAAAACACCCGGAGATTCCGAGAGCGAGTCGAAAGATCGTTCGAATTTTTTTTACGCGCCCTGGGAGAAAGAGAGATTTTACGTGAGCGCAGCAGCTTCTCCTGCTTACCGACTCGGCCGAAACCTTTTTCTTTCCTTCATTTTACATTCATCCTGAGACGCCTGTCGCTCCGAATAAAAATAAACGAAAGTATAATAGCGCATTCACAATAAAATCTTTCAATACTTTTTTGGGTATGCGAATAAAAAAATAAAAAAAATTCGAAACAAGGTCACGGATTCGAAGATAGGCTCGAAGGATGAAAAAAACGTCTTATCTCGCAAACTCCCCCAGTTATATCGTTCTTTTTCTTCTTTAGGTCCAGATTTTCTCTTTTTATCTTTTTTATGAGTGATTGGCGAGCTGTTCGGGGAGAAAAGTAGGGTCCGACGGACCTGACCTGTCCACGCTCCGTCCCAGAAAAAAAACGCTCTCGAGCCAAATCTTTGAGCTGCCAGCCGATGATTCTCGATCGCTTTATCCCTGATAAAACTCGCGGATTATTGCCATTTTTTGCTTTCTCAGCGAAATTAATCATGGCTGGTATTTTCGTCTGAGAAAATGTTTACGCCGGGTAAATTTGATTGAACGGGGGCACGATAAAGTTCGGAATTTTTTTCGTATTCTTTTTTTTTTCTTCGTCGAGAGATTCGAAACTTCGTTAATCAATCAGCGTTTCCTCTCTCTGCGCTCTCTTTCCTCAGAATAATTTATTTATTATTTTTATCGCTTTGTACAATCAGAATTATATAGTTCTCGATTGCGTTATTCCCCTCGGGATTGATATAAATGAATTTCATTATATATATTTCTATAGTCACTAACGATTTTTTTGCACCAACGCTTATTTGTCCGATATGTTCGTGCGGAACATTCTCGAAAAATATGCGGGGAGAAAATTGACAAAGGTTTGCGACTGAAAAATAGGGGTTCGACCGATATGAGAAATGCCGGAAAATTATTCAGAAGTTGGAGAACATTGAAATTCGAGGATGGCGTACATCATGGAAGACACGAAGGCGGATGCGCTACCAAGGGGTTTCATGTTAAAGTTACGGTCAGTCTGGCGAGAATCGGTTATTGAATTCTTGCGGCTGTGTAACAGTAGAGACAAAGGATTGGCGAATAAAAATTTAGTCTCGAGTAAGATACGTTTAAAAATATAAAGTTTAATAAACAAAAAAACATACTTGTCTTTTATATTTCTTTTTTAAAAATGTAAGCTATTTCTATTCTCTGCTATGTTATTGTTTTCATCGTTTATTTGAATTTACTTTGGAACTGTCGAGGGTGCGTGATTTGGCTCTCCTGATCGATATAAACGGTCCTTCGTGCTTCGAGGACATATCGAAAGGGACATCCTCGAAACTTATGCGAGTAAATTGCTTTCCCAAGCCCCCATTCTTTTCCACTCTTGAAAACAATCCTCGTCCGTCCGAGAAAACTTTTGCCGGATCTATTGCACTTGTCCCACGTCTATACAGAGGGGATTCTGCGTAAAAACTTCTCACGCTGGGCATTGTTTAACGTAATCTGCCAAGGAATTATTTATCACGTTTTATCTCCAGACGAAAACTTCGTCAAAGCAGATCGCGTCATATTACGCTCTGGGGAAAATTCCACTGAAACTTTCATCACTTTTGTATTATTTTGAATCTTTGCATTTATTAAATAATAATGATAAATTTAACCAAAATATGTATCTATAGATTTGTGTTGTTTTTCTGGTTTAGATTTTATGTTGTGTGTCGTCTTTGTGTTTAAATAATAAAAAAATTATTTATATTTTAATTGGACGTATTTTTGAACGAATAAGGAAAATTTCTAAGGAATGACTATTTTTGTTTGCTCAAAACTTTCCATTTCGTTGTTTGGCTGTAATCGACGAGTCGGTTAGTAATCACTGTCCACAGTGTGTCAAGGTTCCCCGACGGTTTTCCTCCTATTCTTGAGCAATTTCCCCGTGTAAGAGGACGGAGAAATCGGAAAATTCAATTCCTCTTCGATTAGACGGGAGAATCCCAAGCTCGTGCCTGGAATTCAACGACGTCGGGACTTGAAATTGTTCTTACGAAAATCGGAGACTTCGCAAACTCGAGGAGGAACCTCTACCGAGGTTGCCATCAAAAAGCCCAACGGAGAATTTTTTTAATCTCCTTTTATTCCTCGAATTGAACTTTCATTGTATTATTCTACAGAATTTTTTTCAATTGTTTTTTCATCACCAAATAATTAATCAATAGATATCGAAACGAGACGCTTTATTTATATTATTTGTATAAAATAAAAAAAGTTTGAAAATTAATGAAGACACGGATATTCTTCGATTCACGATAATAATAAGATTCTGCAATTTTCTTTTACGCCTAGATACAAAGAAATGATGGAACTATTTTAAGATCGTGCAATTCTTCGAACGAAATTTAATCACGAAAACGGTGCTCTCTATTTTAGCAGAGAATATTTTCAAAATAAAAATTGATTACGAAAGATTATATGAGAAGATTGTTACAATTTTTCTGGATCTAAAAATAAAGAGAAATGGACAGTTGGAAGGAAAATGACAATATCTGGAATTTAATATTCCATATTGGAGAAAAAGACGATCGTGAGTTAGCGATATTTAAATAGCATTGTGAGAAGAGTAAAAAATGTGTCGACTTCTTTTAACGGGTGAACGAAACTTTGTGTTTATGGAGGAGAGCAGTGCGGAGGCTATTTATTTCCAGGGTTTCTGGCTGGGGCAATCCAAATACCAGTACGTTTTGGCAATACACACACAGACACACATTTGGGGCACGTACGAGGTGTTTTACATGGAGTGGAATGCTCTCTTGGACGAGGATACTCTCCGCAACCATTAAATTCGTACGAAAAATAGAGAAGCTCCTCAACCGAGATTCGAGTGCTTTTTTTTAAGGCTTCTTTGTCCCTGCGTCGGGGATGAATTTTTTCAAATTGTTCCCTCGTAGTATGAATGTTTAAAGAGCCCGTATATACGTTCGTGCACGAGTTTCCCTGTTTTTCGGGCCACAGAAGGAAGAGAGGAGACCGGGGGGTATATCCGCGAGTTGAATCGAGGTAAAAAGGGTTGGTGAAGGATGAAAAGGGGAAAAACTCGATATGGACCCCCTTCCATCTGTACAGGGTGTCCCGAGCCGGAGAGACATCCATCTCGAAATCTTTTCCTTCTTTTCTTCTCGAAAACGAAACACCTCGGACACCCTGTACGTAATATACCAACACTGCAAAATTCTTTATCTGTCTCTACACACTGAACGAGTCTCGTCCCTGAAAAGTCCCATTTTTCGGTCAGGATTTACCGACGTCCATTCCCGACTTTTCTTACCTTTTCTCTCTCTCTCTCTTTCTCTCTCTCTCCTCTCTTTCTGCCGATTTCTACGAGGAAGACTCAAGATTCGAACTGTTAAATCACCCGAATTTCATTTCAGCTCCGGCTAGCCGGGGAACATTATCGTTCGACGATAGGTCACGAGAAAACTGGGAGACTCTCGATCTCCTTTTCCACTTTTATTTCTCGATCTATATACGCATCCTTTATTCGCCGGAAATCCCATAACCGTATAAACCGTAACAGAGACACCGGTCATCGCGATCGATCCTCTCCTCGATCTGCTCGAAAACACATAAAAACTGATCGACTCGGCGAAACGTCATTTCACTATAATAAACGTCACTTTTCTCGACCAAGATAAAATAAAAAAGTTCAAATAATATTCGTCATAATGTAAAACTATATACATATTAACAGTTTTTTTTGTAGTCGGGAAATAAATACCGGGAACAAACGCGTACAAAATATGTATTTCAAAATGTTTTATTCGAAACTTTCTCGTCATCTGTCCGAAAATAAAGTTTGTCAGCGGACAGATGAAAATTTTGTTCGCTCGAGCGAAAGTTTCGGACGATTATTTCGCGAGGAAGAATAATCCTAAAAAGTGGTAATAATAATTTGGAAAAATAATCGGTTCGTTGGATGGAGGATTACAAGGGAGAGACTCGCCGGGAATGACCGAAGAAATTTCTCGAGTAAGAAATAACGGGGTAAATATTGAAAGGAGCTTTGTGAAATCCCGAGAGAAAGGGATGAGCCGATGCATAAAGAGACTTGGAAAAATTACAGAAAAATCGGGGAAAAATATTAAAATGTATACTGATGTAAAGTGCAATAAGTCCGAGATGAAAATCGAAGTATTTACATACTCCGAGTGATATCAGAATCGAAGGTGGAACGCATTCAAGTATGATGTAAAAAGAGGGAATGAAAAAGTCCGAGGACATCAATCGAGAAAGCAAAAATGAGAAATTCTCTTTGAAATATTATTATTGTTTTATTATTATTATCAGATAATAATTTTCAACGTTTGATTGTTATCTTATGCAGGGGCAGTCAGGTAAATTCGGAATAAATATTGAATTGAATTAAAAATTAAATGAAAGTGTGAGAAAGTAAAATCGAGCAACACGTTATGATATATTTTATTAAATAATTAGTTTTTATATTTTATAGAGGAAATGATAAATCAATAAAGTGAGTTTAGAACAAAAACTAAATAAAAAATAAATGATGATAAGAAGAGAATAAAAAAGTATAAAAGGATAGTCGTGAAAGCAATAATAAAAGAAACTGATGCATGTCTTCGTAATATTATTATCGAATTATACTTTTAAACTTTTACTCATATGATGGAGGGACGATGATAATTGGATGAAATAAATTAGGAATAAAAATTAAAGCTATCGATTATCTGATGGCGTGGGCGTCGATATAGAAACATTGAGAATTCCCCGATAGACCCGGAATTCCCAGAATTCTCGTTTCCCTTCTATACCAAGCTGTTTCTTCGCCACTGCGAGCCCGTAAATGCACGTGAGTGCTTCGCTGAGATTGAATTAATCTTAATGAGAAACTCGCCAGAGATTGACCGGGACGTAAAATCGATTTTTACCGTAAAAAGGCAGAGAACAGCCATGATGAGAGGATGTTTAAAAAAATTTGTAAATAATTTCGTATACTTATAAAAGAGAGGAATTTGATTTGGATGTTTTCACGTTTAATTAAATAATGCACAACATATACGATATCATCACTGTAATTATTATTATAAATATTATTGTTAATATTAACGTTATTGTTTCATCGAGGGTTTTTTTTATCTTCGAGTCCCTCGATTAATTACAATACAAGATCGAACTTATAGAATCGTAAGCGAGTAGCCCGAATCCCAAAAGATCCAATCTAGTCACTTAGATCTCGGCTTAAATTATCACACTTACACACACGCAAACATCGTTAACTTCACGAATACTTCATATTTAAAAGTTGAAAAAATTTTCAAAATTTTAAATATATTAAAAAAAGTAGGGCTTGTAAAGTTCGATAAAAAATTATTTCGGAAACCATTGAAGCAGTCCATTCCAATGTCGTTAAATGTATTTAAAACATTTGAATAGTTTAATGAAAATATCTTGATAATTTTGGGACAAAAATGAGAAGCGCGTGAGCTGGGCGAATAAAATGATTTTCACTCGAAAATGAAAATTTTTAACTGTCGAGTAGTAGTGGAACATGCTAAGACGACAAGTCAATTAACGTTTGAGTACTCGGACTCTAATGAGGGATTTAAAAATGTCTCACGTCACGTAATACGCGCGTTTTCGTATCAAGAGGAAAAAAGAACAACTGAAAAATGAGAATTAAGCAGGAGGAGAAGAAGAAGAAGAAGAAGGATGGAAAAGGAGCGTGACATTATTGCATCGGAAAGTACGTATAATACTTTACAAAGGAATACGAGATTGCTCAGCAAAAGTCACGAACGATCCGGCATTGGCCGGAAGTCGCCAAGAATTTCCGGACACGCCTCGACGCTCGAAAGAGTAATCACGTAATTTTTATATTTTATTCACCGTCCGATTTTTTAAATTCCCATTGTACTTTTCGTGTTCAAATATGCGTTTACTTTTCTTTATTTCATTCTCCCGTTACTTTTTTTTTCTTATTTTCCGTTGAATATAAAAATTACGTGAATTCATTTCGTTTTTATTGTTATTTTATTTTTCTAATCGTAAATTTTACAATGCTGACACACATTTATTAGTCCCATATCGTGTACGCCCGGTTCGTATAGCACAAAAATAAAACGTCCACCGTTCTCAATATATTTTCGTAATATTTTTTTTTATGGTGTATAATAATATATATATATATTTATTTATATATTTATATCGTGCTTAGTTCAACGCCAAGACACAGACGGGAAGAGCACAATATCGCGACGATTTTTTTTTCTTGATTTTTCGTCTAGCGAACCGATTTTTTTTTCTTTCTCTCACTCTCTACCACCCCTTTTTCCACCCATTTATTCTCTCGCGCTTTTCCCTCTATTTTATTTTTCTAATTTGATTTACGAGAAGACCGTCCCCGAAATACGAAAATTCGCTCCTCGGGGCTTTATACTTGTACTGTTTTGTTTTAATTCTTCATTTACAAAAAAAAAACGGAAGTGTCTGTAAGAAAGGATTTACGAGCGTTCATATCGCAGCGCGAATATTAATGAATGGTTTTTTTTTCCTGCAACTGAAAATCGTGGAAAAAATTATTCATCGCCCCTACAACAAATTTTTCTCGGGAATAAAAGAAATAATAACAATAGGAGTAATTATTTATAGGCGGAATTAATTACCGGTCATCGATCAAAGTCAATTCGACGGTGGAATTTATTTCGCGCAATTTTTTTATATTCGAGATTGATGGTGGCATAAATTGATGAATTTTATTCGAGAATTTTGACGCGAAATATTTGACGTTTCGGAATCTTTTTTTTTTCGTTCGTCGCGAAAAATAAAGGGGACCTTTTTTTCATTTTCTTGTTCGTCCGTGCACTTCAGACATGACGTTCGAACAGACAGCTCTTTTATCGAGCTCGGAATCACTCTCGAAAATCTCTTAACACGAGGGATTGACCGAGTGAGTAGTCTCGAGCTTTAAAGGGTGAATAATGAGACGGGGGCGAAAAAACTTCAAAGGGACACAGCCATTGGCCATTTCTAATCAGAAACTCGTTCGATAATTTATCACAATGTCAACGATTCAATTTTTTTTTCCTTCGAAATAAATTGAAAATTACGTGACCGTTAAATATATTATAATAACCAGCAAAATTTTTGTCTTTCTTTTCTCTCTTCGACACTAGCAATAAAATGTCTAAAAAAATATTAATTGAAATAATGGATGAGCATGTGACAAGTGCAGATGAGAATTTTCATAGCGTTAGAAATGTTTAATAATTTTACTAAGTATATATAGTATACTTATATTTCGATGGAAACAGCCAAGAGACAAATGTACACTTCATGAAAACTTATTACCCTTTTTTTAAGACTAGGGTACAAAATTCTACTGTTCGTTTTTCTTTTTTTTCTTTTTTTTTTATTCAATTCGAGCGTTTTTGACTTTTGAAGATTGAGAATCGATTCTCGCTCGTTGGTAAAACGTACTCTGCCCCTACTATACGTTCGAATCTTTAAGGCAAGCACCGTTAGACAATTAAAGCGTATGTTTTCTTGTAACATTACAGACAGATTTTGCACGATTACGACTAAGAATATTCAGCACAGGGGTTTTTACTTCGTTTCAGCATTTTTTTATCTCCTTCCATCGAATCACCATTAATTATTAATTATTGTTTTATTTTATTTTTTTTATCACTTATTATTACACTTTGACGACAAATTATATTCAGCGAATTTTTATTTTTCCGTTTAACCACCGGTATTATTATTTGTCCGCAAAAGAAGCGCGATTCCTGTTTACGATCTTATTTTTTAGACGCTTTTCAATGAACAATGAAGATATTGAAATTTTAGTTGCGAGGGATGATGGATCGAGGGAATGTTTACCAAATATTGTTCGATTAAAAAATTCCTTTCGTCCAAAAAATCAATAAATAGAGTCTAAAAATAGGCAACAAATTTGTCTGGGTTTAAAAAAAAGTTACAAAAAATAAAAATAAATCGACGATTCGTAGTTCATTCTTTATTGATTGCTTAAAAAAATCGTCGCAACGACTTAAAAAGACAGCATTCTTCAAGATTATAAATAATAATAATAATAATAATAATAATAAGAATAATAATATATAATCTCGAAAAATTGAGACCATCCCGGCCTTTGACTATTCACACTAAAAGGGGCGAGGGGAGAAAAGGGAAAATTCAGGGTTGCGTAAAAATAGTGAGAAGTGGAGGAAAAAAAAAAGAACAATGGAATAGCGATTCTGTCGTTTCTGTACACGGATTTAATAATTACGTAGACAGAGTCAGTAAAAAAAACGGGAAGGAAATAGAGAAGAGAAAAAAGGAATCGGAGTTAAAAGTCAAGAGCGACGGAAAAAGAAAAACTGATTCGTTTTCTTTCTATTCCTGCCCCCAATCTTTTCAGATATAAATTAATTAACGACGAAGTGAGCTTGGAAACGAGGCTTTTCTCGTCTTAATTATCAGACAAATCACACGGTTTTTATTTTCAGAATAAACTTCTTGGATGGGAGTTTTTTTTAGAATTTTGATTTTTTTGTTTCCCATTTATTTTGCATTTCGGGAAAATGGAAATTTCTTCGCTTTCGATGATCACTGGAGCACTGGGAATTCCTCGCGAACAATACGTACAATGTTTACGACTGTATTTTTGCAAAAATGATTTTTTATAAAACTCGAAGAAAAAATAAAAAATGTTAATTTAAAAATTACCACACGTTGAGAAAAAGTGGGTCTATTTTTGAAATAAAATTTCGAGAAATCGGAAATTTCCCTTTTCCCCTTATATCGTAAAAAAAAAAACAAAAGAAATAAAATAAAAGGGTTTCTTTACGAAATCGTAACAAAAGTGTCGACGAGTGGAAAACCGCATTAAGTATTAAACAAGAGTACACGAATTGCGCGTACAGGGTCCAGCAATATCGCAATGTCATTCCTACGAACGATATTACCAGAGTAATTAATTATTTAATTAATCTTGGTAACGTCACTCTCTCTCTCTCTCTCGCTCGCACTCTCACGAATGTAACAATAATAACAGATTAATCGCGAGATATATATATAGTTTTGTTATGTGTTCTTTAATATCTAATACAATATATACACGCTAGATTTTGGTTTTTCTCGTTTCTTTTTGTCTCGCTTATTATTTTTTTCTTCAAATTTTTCTCACATCTCCCCACACTATTCTTACTCTCGTTTAAAAACTATGACGTGACGTATCACGAAGAGAGTCGTACTGTACACGTAAAAGAAAGAACAGAAAAAAGAAATTCCGTGCGATTGTTCCTAACGTAACTCCTTCGTTCAAATTTATCATTTCTATTACTAATCTCAATTGCACGAAAGAAAGAAAAAAGCCTCGAGGTCCGAGATTCTCGTCCTCGAATTTTTGCTAATTTATTCAACGTTTAGTCGTACTTGCTTACGTTTTTTTTTTGTTTTTTTTTCCTCGTAGAAGATCGCTGCGATATGTTCAATCGCGTAACAAAAATAATACTCTGCTCTCTCATTCGCACTCTCGCATGTATACATACATATATATATATATTTATTTATATATTAATATTAATATGGACGAAGGTACCTAATTTTTTTCCTTTTTTTTTCGTAAAATAGATCGTTAGCTTCGAACGGAAAATTCGTGTCTCGCATGTCCGGATAAACAAAGGGTAAACGACGAAAAACACGACGGTTCCTGTGAATTACGAATAATCCGCGTCGAAATTCGAGTATATCCGAGATCAGGGACCGACCTCCCGAGGGATCGAGGAAAAAACAGGAATCGATGATATCGCGTCCAAGGATAAGTATAAAAAGTCCTTAGAAAAGGGACGAGGGAAGATTTTGGACATTTTACACGCATGGACAGTCTTCGTTTGAGGAATGTATCTTTGAGATGAAGAAATTATTTGTGAATGGAAGATTCAGCATTTGTTTTTTTGATATTGAGCTCGAATGTTCGCTCTCGCACGAGCTCCGAATTGCTCAATTTTGTAAACTTCCGTCACACTTTTTTTTTCGTGTTTCTCTCAAAGAAAACGAGATTCGGAAATTGTTTGAGCTTCGCAAAAATTGCGAATGCGCATAAATAAGAAGAAAAAAAAATACGAAGAAAAATGAAAATCGACACAATCGAGAGTCACACGATTCGATTCCTAAATTTTTTCTTTGTTCGTGGCTAAGAAAAAAATATATATGCGTGCACATATACTTTTTAAAGTAATTGATTGATGGACTCTCTGACGACGTGTCGATGTGGAGTGTGTCGAGGAATTTTCGTCGCAGTCGTAGAGAAAAAATCCTCGAACGAGATCTTCCACTATCTTTACGATAAATCCGGTCATACCATCACCATATCTTCGTCGACGTTTATTATCGTAGGAAAGGAATTGTCGCTCGAGCTCTGACGATGAATTATTTTCTTTCGTACGACGCCGTCTGGAAAAAAAGAACACAAAGCTATAATTAATATCGAAAATATGAATGAAATTCACAAAAGAGATACAATTGAAAGAATAAGAAATTAAGGTATTCCTTGCACGAGATGAAAATCTTAAGAATTACCTGAGTTTTTGAATACTGATAAAAAATAACTTTCTAAAACGTTTTGTAAAAAAAGATAGGTTATCGAGCTTTTAACAGAGAATTTTTGTTTTGAAATTACGGTTTTTAACATAGGTATTTATGGCAGAAACGTCTTATCTCCACTTCAATTGAAAATTTTACATCTTTATTATCTTGAGATATTGAATAAAAACTGAAGTATGGATAGATTTTAACGCGAGGAATTTATTTATCGCATAAAAATGTAGGGTCATCGACCATTTGAAAAAATTATTTCGATTTGAAACTCGGATCTCGTGTATATAACCTCAACAATGTAATTTTATAATAATATGAAAATAAACATAAAATTTTTGATAATTGGGTGTAATATTTATAACTATCAACTTATAATTATTTTTATGTTATTTAATAATCGTATTAACAATGTTTTAAGAAAGTTTGTTAGAGGCCCTCGTTTAGCCCCTGCAAAATCTGCCCCTACGTGCAAGGACTACCTTTAAAAAAAAAATTGGTAATTACCAGACGTTGGCAAAAGATCGTCGAGCGAGCCGTCATCGAGATCAGTAGCGGAAAGCAAAAGATCGTCGTCGGAAGACGCCCTGGTAAGACTGGGTAGAGTCGAAGTAAGCAAAGCCTTTTCCTTCTGGATTTCCTGAATGTGTCCAACGAGAAGAGCCTCCTCCTCGTCGCCTCGTTCCCGATCGCTGGCTCCGCATCTGCTGGCAGCCGCCGAGGTCGCGACACCGAGTTCCTCCGGGCTGAAGATCTTGGAAGATCTTAGACTGGACAGTCTGTGAGTCGCGGTGTGACACGCGGATTCCAAGGTGTTTATATCCGCGAGAGTCGCTCGAACGACCCTCAATTTCTCCTGGACGATCGTCTCGACGCATTTCGTCTGTCTCCCGACGTCCTGGAGCGAATCCTGGGCCGGGAGTGTCCTGTTGGTCCTCAAAATACACGGAGCGAAGACTATGGCCAGTGCCGAGGGCGACATCCGATTGTCAATCTCGTGGAGCGCCACCCTGGCCAGGTGGACGATCAGACGTTCCATCAGATCGAAATTCGGTTTCGGCAATTTCTTCAAGATCGCGAACAACGTGCTTATTCTGTCGTGGGGATCCGTAAGATTCGCAGCGTGGAGAAAGTCGTCGTAGTACTCGAAAGTCAACAGAGGCTCCGGCATGTCCCGGAAGAAACTTTTGAGTACCGCGGCCAGAACGTGAACTTGGTAATTCTCGAAATCTACCTTCTCGAGGTCACCCTCGTCCATTTTCACTTTCAACTCTCGGACTTTTGAACTGACCCCGCTCTTCCTGTACAAGCCCTCCGTGTACAGTCCGTGCATCTCGATCGTCGTTATCAATCGATCCACCACCAAGGGAACTTTTCCGTCTCCGCAGTCCAATTTATACAAGGGCACGCCGAAAACTTTTCGAGAATTCAACTCGTGGAGTGAACCGTCCTTTCCGCAATCTGCCGAGGCTCGCATATAACATTTTTTGTGACAGGTGAGTTTGCAATCTAAAAGAAAAATTAACATTCGCAAATATTGTGCAAAATTTGTAAAATTTGAAGAATTATTGTTTTTTTTTCTTAAATTGAAAACAGTCGACTTACTTTGACAAACGAGACCTCTCTCGATGGGCCACATGAAGAACGACGTGCAGACCTCGCAGGCGGTAGGAATATTGATAATGGTCAATTGAAAAGTGTGATTCCCGTGTCTGATCGGTTCCTCCTGTTTCCTCTTCTTCTCCTTTTTCCTCTTGCTCTTGCTCTGCTTCTCCGGCGCTTCCGTTTTGACTAGAGTCATGAATTCGTTCATGAAACCTCGAAAAGCGTTAACTCCCATCGTGACAGGAAAGTCTTCCCTGGTGTTCTCCTGCTTGCAAACGGTCTCCATGACGTGAAGGAAGTTGGCGATAAGGTCGGTGTACTTGATGTTCCCCTCGACGCCCTGCTGTATCGCGACGCTGTAAGTTATGACGAGATCGTCCTTGAATTTTCGCAGAGCCTGCTTGAAAACTCGATCGACCTCGCTCGGTTTCTTTCCCTCCTCCTGGCCCTCCATTATGTAAATTTTTTTCGTTATGAAGTCCTGCATGAGCGCCAGCTCCTTAGCGTCCGATATTATTTTGTCGGTGCTATCCGAGAATGCGGAAGTCCCGGTTAGACTGAATTTCGAGACGACAGCCTGCTTCGCCGTGTCATAAGGCGTTCTCGGAGGCTTCCTGTTTTTTCTCCTGTTCGGCGTATTCGCGAGTATGCACGGCATCCTCAGAGCTCCTCCATTTTGGATGCACTTTACGTGGTACAGTTGTTTACAGTTGACGCATTTGTAGCCCTGGGTAACGAACGCGTCCATTTTCTCGTGGCAGCAAACGCAAACGTCGTCCTTCGCGAACCTCGCGACCTTTCGAAAATGGTGTCCAGCCAGAGTGAACAGATTTCCCTTCCACTCCAGAAGATTCATCCCCGGTGCGAGCTTGAAATCGTTCGGGCTCGTGTCATTTCCGGTCTTGTCGTCACCGAGACCGGAAACTTTTGTCGCCGGATCGGAATTTCTTCGACGCAGCTCCAAACTCGTAATGGCGTTCGACCTGACGCGTTTTCCGACCTGCTGGATTTTGTAGGTACTCTCGTGTTTATTGACGGGCCAGTCCGTGACGGATCTCGAGATGAGAGAATCATTTTCCTTGGACCATGTCGCGCTGCTCGCTGTTTTGTTAAGATCGCTCTCTTTTATCGTTCCCAGGAATATGTTTCTCGCCTCGGCCGGCTCGGAAACACTCTCGCCCATTGATCTGCACTGCATCTCCCTGGAAGGTCTGTTTCTCCTCGCGCTCCTAACCGGAACATCCGGTTCCACTTTTTCTCGACATCTCACGTCGGCGACTAATTTCCTTCCCGAATTTCTGTCCTCGCTCATTTCCACGATCTTCATCGAGGTGTCGCCCTCGGAATTCTGTCTCCTGAGATAAGTCAGCTCGCTCTTGGGCTCTTTTCCAGGCGTGAACGTCGACAAATCCCTTCTCGACGAATTCGACAAGTTTTCCAGTCTCTCGGTACTCGCGAGATTCTCGATCAGCCTTCTCTGATCTCTCGAAGGATTTTCCTTCTTCGCGCGATCGTTCTCGAGCTTTACATTGAAATTGGAAGCTTCGTTGAGCCTCTCGAGTCTCGCCTGCTCGAGGAGGCTCTCGGTCAAATTTTTATACTGGGAAACGTTCGGCGATCGCGATACGATCGTCTTTTGTCCAGGCAACGTCGAGAATTCCGAATATGCGTTCGTACAGGTGAAATCCGCTCTCCGTCGCCAGATGTCGGGACTCCCGGTCGAGTTTGCGTTTTGAAATTTATCTCGCGGACTCGGGAAGGAAGGAACGCTGCTGAAGATCGGTGGCGCCGATTGCACGGTGCTCGGCTGTTCCCCGTCCGTGTCGCCGTCGCTGTAACCCGTCGACGAGCTGTCGGTCCTCCGACTCGTGGACGAGAGTCGGCTCGTCGCGTTCATCGAGCTCGCGTTCGACGACGTCAGCGATTGCTCCGCTCTCTTCGTTCTCGTGCAAGGTATCGGCTTGCTCGTCAAATTTTCATGAGAGTAATGAGACTCGGAACTTTCAACGCTCACCTGAGACTCGTAACTTCTCAAACTCGCGAGACTCTCCAGACTCCCTTTTCTTTCCGTTTCCTGCTGACTGTCGAAGACCTCTTGGGTCTTCGGAGCCAGATTCCGTTTGTTCGGAGTTAGTTTTCGCTTCGAGTAAGATATACTCGAGTCGAGGACGTTCTCGTGTCTGACGACAGCCTCGACTCGGGTCTGCCTCGTCTCGTCGTCGATTCGTCTCGTCAGCTTCGACTCGCTCGTCTCGCAGCGATGATCCTCGTGAGATATTTCCATGTTTTTCTTGCGTCTTTTCAACTCCTCGAAGTACTTCCTTGCCCTGTTTCCCCGCACACGAGCCTGAAACGCGATAATCGAGTTTCGAAACTTCTTGTACCACGTCGTGAGCTTGTAGGCCCTCCAGGTCGACTGAATGTGAACGCAAGCGTCGATTCTCGCTCGCAGGGAGGCAGTGAATCTCTGAGCCACGACCATTCGCCAGAAAGCCTGAATCTGCACGACCGCGTTCTTGATCCTGAGGAATTTTCTCCTCTCCAGACAAGCCCGAAACCATTTCTGTATCGTCGTTATGCTCGTTATTATCTGCTGATGCAGCTCTATGTCGAGCTTTATCTTTTCCGACTCCCGAAGAAAGACCTTTGTCGTTCCGAGCTGATAATTGTCTCGATTCAAGTTCAGCGTAAGAAGAAAATCACGCACGTCCGATTGCGAGCTCAGGAGACCCTTCGGAAGTAACATACGGTAGAGCTGAATGAATTCTTCGTAAGTCAGACGAACGTTGAATCCGGCTTGGCGAATTCTGACTGTTTCCAGCATTCCCGTGTATCTCAATTGTCGCTGGACCGTCTCCTCGTCAAACTCGTTCGGGATCTTGTTCGAGTTGCTCTTTATGCATCGTATGAAGAAGGGATTCGCCTGGTTCAGCGTGTCCATAAGGCTGTGCAGACTTTGCTGAAATTGCGCAGACACCGTCATCGGCTGTTTCCTCGCTTTCCCTGGTCCACCGCTGCCATAACTCTGAGTCCTCCCTGCCAACGTTTTCACCGTTTGCAGATTTTTCAGCCCCTTCTTTCCACGCTCACGAGGACGAAATGATTTGTTTTTCCTGCAAAATTATCGCGATTATTGAGATTTCATGCTTACCTCTTCTCGTTTTCTTCTTCTTCTTTTTCCACGAGGGAAAAAAAAATACCCGGATCGTTTTTGCCTCCTCATTGATCCAAGGAAAAAAGCGAGTCTGAGAATTGCCATTTACTCTCGTTGTTAGAAAGCGGACTATAGTGATTAGGATAAGCAGTGAAGATTTTTCACACTCGAGTTTAATCGTACAGCGAAGCCACCCATCGATTTAAATATAAATATTAAGAAAACCAACATTCAAGCAAACATTTTTGCTTCTATGATTTTTCAAGTTCTAATGAAAACAAGTGGAACATTGTTTGATTATTTAGTGATCTTGTGGGAGAGCGAGAGATGAATCGTGAAAATTTCACACAGAGGCTCTTTAATTCCATTGACGTGTGTTTAATAAATAAGTTTCAATCCACCTACGAGACAATCGATGACATGCACACAAATCACGAGCGAGTGAGACATCTTTTCGTTTGAAAATGTGAGACAATGGAGGCAAAGCAGCGTCGATTATTGTGCAAAGTGAATGAAGGATCGAGGGGGTTGTGATGGAAAGAAGAAGAAAAAAGAAAAAGAACTGAAAGAGTGACGCTTGTGTTAATAATCGTGAAAGGTTTCACCAGGAATTTTCAAATATTTTCAAAACGAAAAATTTTTGTTTCGCCGGATCGCGAGAAGAACAAAACGTAAACGAGACACCCGAGGCATCTCGAGAACGTAAACAAATAAAAAAAAACGATTCCCGAAATACCGCACGAGAAAAAGGTATAAAGAGAGAAGACGAATGTTATTTCCTACGAAATAGCCATTAGCTACGAGACGAGAGACCTGAGACCCAGAAACAAAGGAAAAAAAAACCACTAATGTGAGACATGGCACTATTTTTATAATAATAATTGTCATTAAATCGAATACCTATTTTAAAGTTGTTATGTCGAAAATGTTTTAGGCTCTCATTCGAGTCTTATTAGAAGTGTCAGAGTTGTCTAATTATTTGATATTTGACAATAAATTGTTCAAATGTTAGTCTTAAGAAATTGAAATGATAATCAATCAATCTACTTTTATTTCTATAATATTGTTGTTCAAAGTCGTGTTTTTCGTGTCGTGTATGTGTGTGGTGTCTTTTTGCGTTTTTTTTTACATACATGACGATTTGATTAGCACGCTCCATGACGTTCGCTTCGTCTTTTGGAAGTACCCTCTCGAGCGGCGTGTGAGCTGTGTCCCTTCTGAATTTATAATTACTATTGGGCTGTTCGTCCCGACCCCTTAATGCGTAAACCTTGGTCGGGCTCGCGCCCGTTTGCTGCTGCATCTGATTTACGTTTCTAAATTGGGGCCAAGTCAGACGATTGTTGTTGTTTACATTGTCGTTGTTTTCGATTTGTGTCCCTGTCAATGTCCCCGTTTGGCTCGCCACTGGCAAGCACACGTTTCCCCGCTTCTGATAGCTTGCCGGGCGATTGTGTTTGTGCGAACTGAAAAATTCTTTCATTCTTTAACAAAAAAAAATCATGTTTAACAAGGAAAGGGTCTCCGGTGACGATTTTGATAAAACTTGAATATGTTATTCTCCATAAAAATCTAAGAGACACGTATTTTTTTTTTTAATCTGAGGAAAAACGTTTCTAAGGGATGAAATTCGCCCCTAAAAATGAGCCTTCCAAGGGGTGGTTTGCAAGTTTCACCTATTTCCAGGTAAGATAATCAAATGCACCCAAATGGATAATTATGTAATTGATAAATGATGAAAAATGGAGTTGTTTTCATAATGGGGGGTTGCATAGAAATAAAATTATAGGGTTTGAAATTCAAAAAATCGTAATAACTCAAAAACTACTGCACCTATGCAAATGAATCCAATTGCATTTTAAAGAGCATAAAAAAGTAGCATATACGTGTTTTTGCAATTTTCTCAAAAATTATGTTTAGAGGATGAACTATCCCTATACCTTCTTTACGTTAATTCCCAATAAAGCTGCAGTATTTTCGTTTTTTTTCTTCTTACAAGTCTATAAATATTTTTTATAGGATGTTGAAATAATGATTATACCGAAAGGAACATCTGGAAAAATTCATTTATTGCTAATTTTTCCTTATATGTTCCCACCTTGTTTAAATTGTCTTAAAGATTGCACCTGTTTAAAGTTTTGTTTAACAGTCGCCAAACTGCAATTTCTTTTTATCCTATTACGCCAATACTCCCAATTTAATGGAATCGTAAAAGTTATAAATAGAAGAGCGACACCGAAGACAACAAGTAGAAGAACTGTTGTAAGTCTGTTTTTCAACCGCACTTTAATAGACATTTTTATATCTTATCTTCGTTAATTTTGAAGACCCGATTCGCAAGTACACGAAGAATTAAGACTGGAGATAAAAGAATTAAAATCTACAAATGTGATCTGGTTGTCGACCCAATTATTATATGAGGAATTTCACACCATGTGGACCACTTTTGACCCCGACCCTTTTCGATTTGCCTAAAATTTGTTTCTGGAATTTTTGTCAGATTAAAATCTATTATTTAGACTAAAAATTAATTATTATGTATATATTATATGTATTATTCTTAATTTTTAATCTCAATAATAAATTTTAATCTGACAAAAATTCTAGACACAAATGGTTCTTTATATGTTTTATATATCTTTATATGAGGTTAAAAAAAATTTCAGGCAAATCGAAAGAGGTCGGGGTGAAAAGTGATCGAAATGGTGTGGAATCCCTCATATGCATTTATTTTTTTTTGCACAATTCGTTTCGCTATCACCGAATGTCTTATCAAATTCTAACCATTCGTAATCAGAGAAATTTGATCTGTCGACGAAAACAGTTATAAGTGAGGTATTTTATTATCTACCTGTAAGATATCAATCAATTGCTCTATTACCGAAAGATTCATAAATTGATAAAACTTCGATCAACAGATCGAACTGCTAACTTAATTATATAAATATTATTCAAAGCTTGAGATTTAATGGACAAAATATTTATAGATTTATAACAAGAAAAAAAACAAAAATACTGCTGCTTAATTGGGAATTAAAGTAAAGAAGGTATAGGGGTAGTTCATCCTCTAAATATCATTATTGAAAAAAATGCAAAAATACATATCTGCTACTTTTTTATGCTCTTTAAAATGCAATTGGATTCATTTGGATAGGTGCAGTAGTTTTTGAGTTATTACGATTTTTTGAATTTCAAACCCTATAATTTTTTTCTATGCAATCCCCCGTTATAAAAGCAATTTCATTTTTCATCATTTATCAATTAGATAATTATCCCTTTGGGTGCATTTGATTATCTTACCTGGAAATAGGTGAAACTTGCAAACCACCCCTTGAAAGGCTCATTTTTAGAGGCGAATTTCATCTCTTAAAAACGTTTTATCCGCAGATTAAAAAAAAATACGTGTCTTTTAGATTATTATGGAGAATAACATATTCAAATTTTATCAGAATCATCACCGGAGACCCTTTTCTTGTAAGCCTAATTCTCCTTACTTTCCAACCCACCACCAAATCCCCCTTTTTTTCCAACCGTATCAACTTTCCTCGCGAAATTTTCCACGAATAGGATGCATTCTTGGAAAAGGAGAACGAATTTTGAAAAATAAATCCAAATTTTGAAACAATCTTCTCTTCGTAGTTTCGTTTTTCATCATTTTTTTTTCTCGTAGAATAAATTCAAATAAAAATCTGAATGATCATGAATGGGATCGAGAGAAAATCGTATTTCTTTGAGCAAATGTTCAGAGTTTCATGCCTTCGAGATGATGTATGAGTGAGTGATTTTCATGAGGGGTTGCATTCTAGTCACATCTATTAAAAAATTTAAATACATACACATTGTGCCAACATGTATATATCGATAAAAATACAGAATAGGAAATCAATAGAAAAAAAAATTGACAAGAAGATGGAGATGAAATTTTCAAAAATTCAATGATTCAAAGATATAGATTTACAATTGTTAGAAACGAAGATAATTATTCAGAATCGCGACTTTTCTATTAAAAAAGAAAAAGAAAAAAACTGATCGTTTTGGGAAAAATCTTTTTAAGAACGTACAGCGTGATTTTTCATAAAGAACGTGATTCTAAATAATTACGAATTCATAATTCATAAGAAAAATGAAATACATGGAGAGGCCTCGAGAGAACTAACAGTTAGAATGAAAAATAATATACAAGTATAAAAAAATAAAAAAACATACATAGTGGATCGAAATACCACTTACGCAATTCTGTTAATAGTTAGATTGACAGCCGACAACGTCACAAGATGGCTACGTGGGGACATAAGACAATTGCAGCCAATGTATAACGCAGAATCGAAACGCTCATTGTTTAGTATTTGCCATTATTGAAAAAAAGGCAAAAAAGTGACAAACATACTTATTGTTTATCAGAATAATTTGTTAGTTGAATTGTTGAACAAAATTTCACCCAATTGCTTATAATATTATTCAATTTTTAGATCGGGCAAAAAAACGAAAACTAAAAAAAAACGAGGAACGAGCCTCGAGATAGCAAAGTTACTGAGGATTTCGTGATAGGAAAATTTTCGTGTTTTCTTGCAAATGTGTTCGTGTTTTAAATGCAAAATTGCAGGTGTCAGATAATAAATGATTGCATTTTGAAAAATTGTCATCAGTGAATATTTTTTGTGACAAATTTTCAATATTTATCGTGTCTCGGATGAATTTACATAAAAACGTGGTCTCTTGGTAACTGTGCTTTTTCGAGAATATTTCGAAATATTGCCTCGTTGCGGAGTGTCAAAATATTGCATGTTTCCATAAGAGAATAAAAATCTTCTTCGTCTTACCTTATCACATTCTCGTTCGGCGTTCTGTAGCGATTCTGGACCAAAGTTTTGTTTCCATCGGCTGAAACAAAAATAATACGAGTATGAAAAAAAAAATGTAACCAAGAATCGTTAAAAGTACACCAAGAAATGAATTTTTACCTCTACCATGTCTGTGTGCTCTGCCAGCTTCTTGAAACGCGAAGTGAGCCCGAAAAAAGGCCCTGAGGATGGCCCATCGAAAAACGGCGACGGGATCAGCACCAACGAGTTCGCGAACAAACGCGAGGGAGGAATTTTTCAGCACACCGACAACGCCATCCGGGCGCATTAGATCGAGATTTTTTTCTCTCATATTCGCCGCTTGATACTTCACTGCACCGGCATAATGATGGACGACGAAGGCGGCTTCTCGCCTCTGCGGTGCCTCGTAGAATTGATTCTCCTTGTGGACAGAGTTGAATTTTTGGAGAAGAGTCTCGTTCGTAGCTCCGGGAAAACTGCATAAATAAAAAAATAAAAACATTAATTAAAAAAATATTCAAAATCGTAACAAAAATGATCGTTGACAGGCGATACGCACTTGCACTGATCGTCGAGAAGACACAGGAGTCCACTGGGTTTTCCCTCGATGAGATTTAGACACCCGGAATTGTCGCTGTATCCGATGTCGGTCCATCGTATTCCCTGTCTCCTGTACTCCCTCTGCTCGTACTGGAATACATGTTGATTGAAGTAGTGCTGTAGCTGCTCATTCGCGTAATTTATGCACAATTGTTCGAAGCTGTTGCACATTTTGAAGTCCTCGAATCCGAAGATGTCGAGAACGCCGATGCTGTTTCCTTGATGTTCTCTCAAAGTGTCTTTTTTCGAGAGCAGTGCGTGATTGACCTGCAGAACGATCCAATCGAACAGAGCACCGTAGAGGCACTTGGCCATCGCGTCGCGCGCGGCTATCGCCTCGGGTAATCGATAATTTATAACCAGGGTCTCGCCCGAAGCTCGAGCTCGTTTTGCCGTCAACGCGGCCAACAGGGTCTCCTGCTTCACCCTCAAAAGTTCAGATATAATGGCGACTACTTCTGGATTTTTTACACCCACCGCCTCGTCGTGGTGATGATACGATTTTCTTGGTTGAAATTCAACGTTTCCTATCGAGAAAACAACATTATTGCGTTAATTAATTATATTTATTCTTGTGTCAGAGTCGTCGCGGGATAAAGCCAATGTACCGAGAAGAAGAACCGCCGAGAGCACTGCGAAGAGTCGTCGCTGCTTCTCCGGAGTGAATCCGACCATTTCCATGGACTGTTTGAGCCTCGAAAATTCGTGCCTCTCGTCGATGTTCTCGAGGCCGTAACAGCCGCTCTTGTTCAAATAGTTGTAGCGATCGCAGCTCTCGAGATGCAACGCTTGCCTCTCCTGTTCGTTTGCACCCGCGAGGAGATAATAAAATACGTGATAATTCCGTTCGTTTATACCCTGGGAGACTATCCTCGACTTTTCCAGAAGATACTTTTGCACGACCGCCCTGCGAGAGCATAGAAATTTAATGCTCACATCTCGCACGTGTTTACGCGAAAATTATTTAGAGAATATAAAAGATCGTTGTAAAACTACGCCGTGTATTTTGAAATACTGACTCACCCGTACACCATACCATTTTCCTTGTAATTAACTTGAATAAATTTTCCAAATCTGCTGCTGTTGTTGTTGTGAGCGGTTTTTGCGTTTCCGAAGGCTTCGAGGACAGGCCCAGCGCTGAGAATCGTTTGCTCGACGCCGCTCCCGTGCGAGCCCTTCTGACTGAGCGCCGTCAAGTGATGGAGCAGGAAATTCGTCGATTCCGTCTTTCCCGAGCCACTCTCACCGCTTATGACGATGCACTGATTTTTCTTTTCCTTCAGCATGCAGTGGTACGCAGCGTCCGCGATCGCGAATATGTGCGGCGGTATGTCCGGCCCCAGTCGTCGATTTTGATACAGCTTTACGTACTTCGGGTTGTAGATCGGATAAAATTTGAAGGGGTTCAGCGCAATCAGGATACTCCCGACGTACGTGTAGATATTTCCAGCCAGAAATCTCGCCCGAAGATTGTCCAGGAGCGTTTGCTCGTTCAGATCTGGCAACTGACAAAGATCCGGGTATTCCTTGTCTCGCGGCTGATACAGAAATCTGTTGAAGTAATCCTTCAATAATTGGGGATCCATGGGAAATCTACTGTCTGACCAGAGGTAATCCGGTTGCTTCTTTCTCAAGTAAAACCTGGAAAAAGACATTTTTTTCAGTAACAACGACTAAATGAGACAAATATTTAATATTGCCGAAGATTATAGAAGCATTATTATCAATTATCAATCTCTATTATCAATCTCTTGGGAATAGTAACCTGTAGTATTCTTGCATTTTTTTTCAGTAACAACGACTAAATGACACAAATATTTGATATTATTGAATATTATAGAAGCATTATTATTGATCTATTGGGGATAGTAACCTGTAGTATTCTTGCATTTTTTTTTCAGTAACAACGACTAAATGAGACAAATATTTGATATTGTTGAAGATTATAGAAGCATTATTATTGATCTCTTGGAAATAGTAACCTGTAGTATTCTTGCTGGGCCGAATTTTTCGGCCACAGAAGCATCAGAGCAACCGGACACTCTGTCGGGCCGAGCCTCCTCTCTTTGCACTCCTGACCAACGGAATTGCCAACGACCTCGGCCAACTCGTAGCCGTTCGACATGGTCGCCTCGACGAGGCCCAGTCTCTCTATTATACATTGTACTATCTCCGCCGACGATGTTTGCTTCGTCGCTTTGATGGATAACGCCTCGTACTCCGGGCTCCATTCACCCACGAATACTTGAACGACACCCGACACGCTACCGTCCATCTCTCGTGACCCCCTAGAAACAAATAAAAAAAATATATTTTTAATCAGCAACTGGAGCAGCGGAAAAAAATGAGCCACGAGATATCTTGCTCCTTTCCTCGAAATTCTACCACTTTTCTCGAATCAGATCGTAAGAATTTAAAAATATGATGCAGATTTAAAAATAAACCCCACAGAGGCCTCGTGCGAATATACAGCAAGATAAATAGACGAATCAGCCAATTTTTTCATCTCTCGTGAAATAACGGAAGAAAAAATTCACGCGTTCAGCTTTTACCTTGTTCCTGCCAGGTTTAAACTTGCTGTCCGTTCTCCATCAGATATTTGATAAAGGGTCTTCTCCCTCGACTTCTCTTCTCTTCGAAGTTGCATGTACCCAGTGATGATAATATTTGAAGCATCTCTTGCACATTTTGGCTCTTAAAAGTTCCAGAATTTTTCTCTCCGATCACTTCAAATACGTCTTTTCGTCTATTTTCACGAATTTACCATTTTTTTACTCGTCTTCGTCCATTTTTGTCAACTTCTTTTTTTTTTGGAGAGTTTTGTTTTCTTTTTTACTTTATATTCTTTCAAATTGCTACTCAGTCACATTGCAAAAGAAAAATTCCAGTCTATGAGCTTCAATTTTTCAAATACTGCTTTCTTGTTTTCCCCTTTAAAACTTTTTTACGATAGAAAAATAAGCTTAGCACGGCCAGAGTATTCGATCGAAAGTTTGCTTTTTGTTTTCTTTCAATATTCGACCATAGGCAGAGTATTTTAGGCAGTTGATAATTTTTTAAAAAATACAAGTTTTGGAATAAAAAGAAGTTTTGTATTAAATATATGAATATTTTTGAATTATTAGATTTCTTGGCTCAATGCTCAAAGATTCAAAGTGTTCAACCAGTAGAATTTTGTACGGCTTTAAAACTATATTGTCATGGTATATTTAAAGTCGATTTTCTCTCTCATTCCAATATTAATCGTTCCTCGATTATTGCGACGTAAGGCAGTAATTAAAATAATCTTTCTTTCATTCGGAATTAAAATAAAAATGATAAAAATACAAAAAAATATTGCTACTGCATTCTTTGCTTGAATTATCTTTTTCCTGCGATGGACTTGTTATTTTTTGTTGCGGAATTATATTAACCAACAGTCTTGCGTCATTATTTTGAGTCTAGCAGTTTTTCTGAGCTTTCAGGGAGTCTGGAACAAAAACAAAAAACATCAATTTTACACAAACCTGCCCATGACTCTTGCTCTTTCATATCAGCCTGAGCGAGGGCCTGTCACAAATAGTGTATTTTTTCTGGGAAAGACGGAAGGGTTTGTTTTACATTCAGGATTTGATTCGAGCATGTAAATACTCGAAAGATAATAAAAAATTCATTTAGAATGAGAATGCAAATCATTACGGTGACTTTTTCCTTCTTGTCTGCAACTCAGAAGGGTTTGTTTTACATTCAGGATTTGATTCGAGCATGTGAATACTCGAAAGATAATAAAAAATTCATTTAGAATGAGAATGCAAATCATTACAGTGACTTTTTCCTTCTTGTCTGCAACTCAAATTCAAAGGAAATTTGAGAGTTTATTTTCATCTCAACCTGAACTAATGTCTGTCACAAGTAGTGTATTTTTTTCTGGGAAAGACGGAAGGGTTTGTTTTACATTTAGGATCTCATTCAAGCATGCGAATACTCGAAAGATAATAAAAAATTCATTTCAAATGAGAATGCAAATCATTGCGATGCCTTTTTCCTTCTCCTCTGTAACTCAATCCTTGAGAATCGACGAGAAAGAACTCATTTCCGCACCCCGACAATGACTAACCTTCCCAGATGATTAATCCTTGCGAGGCATCGCGATAAAAAAAAAAACGAGCATGTATTTTTATCGCGAAAGAGAGGGGCTGATAACAAAAGAGAAAACAGAAAATAACCTCCGGAAAATACGAGAAAAAAAAAACATTCGCGTCCTATTTTTCGTCGCGCACACTTTGTGACAGTGTCGATCAGTCGTGAATTCGAAGAAAAAAAAAATCGAGAAATATTCACGGAGGATTGTTGAATTACACGCAAACGCGTTGCCTCGCTTTTCTTCGTTTCGCTCACAAATTCAATATTCGTACGAAGAGAGACGCGAAGAATAAAACGCACCGGGGAACGAAAATCGCGTAGGCTCCGGTATATTTATTTTTAAAATTGATTTTTCGTCCGGACAACGGATGGGTATAACGTCAACAGGCAATGTGGAGCGACGGAAAGAGATCCCGTGGAATTAACGAGGGGGTGGCCGAGGGGCGGTGGGAGCGAGGAAGTGATCGTGCAGAGAGAACAAGAGTACGCAGCCGAGAGAGGGGAAAGGAGATCCAAGCGAGTGCAACAATTCTATCAAAAAAAAAAGAGAAAAAAAAACCGTTAAAAAAGAATGAAAAATGATCTAATATTCACGTAGAACGGAAACGCGAGGATTATTCGTCAGATTTTCAAACAAATATATCTTAACCTCACTATTTTTTGACCCTTTCGACCACGAAATTTGATGCAAGGCAATGACTCGAGTTTAGGACGTCTACATCGATTCGGAGCATCGCAAAATTAGCCAAGCGAGCCCGTACTATTTTATAGACTTTTTACAAGCCCCCCAGTTCGGGAATTTTAACGGCGCACGAGTCATATTTTCACTGATGAATAAAGAAAGAGAATAATAATCACAGATCGGGTTATGCTCGGAGGGAAACAATAACGAGATACGAGAAAATCCCTCGTTCTCTCTCATTCGACTCTTTTATTCGTTTTCCTCGTATTTAGAGCTAGGACCGAGGCTTTTTTAACCTGTTCTTTTTTTTTCCTTTCTGTTTTTTTTTTTACTGAACTGGAAACACGCGTAGCACAACGCACAGATCGGCCCACGAAGCGCGTTCCTGGATTTCCGAGCACTGGAAATTTATCATCAGTGTTTTCGAGTCCGCGCGTTTATGCGTGTGCGCGAAACTAAAAAAAAATGCACAATAAAATACAGACGCACTCGTGAGCAGGCTCTCGCCCCTTCTTTTTCGCGAAGCGAACTCTACTTGTCCACGTTATCATTCGAGAGAGAATTCTTGCGCTCTCGTTTTTTTTCTCTCTCCTCCTCCCTGGCTCGTCGTCTCTCGCTCGTTCGTGAGAAATTTGTGGTTCCCTCGATCTCCGTCGCTCTCGCGCGGAGCGCTCGTTATCTGGGCGCGCACGGACGAACGGAACAACTTGCGCGCGCGTTCAGTCCAACTTTGATTCCGGTTCGTAAGAATTGCCTCTATTTTATTCTTTTTTCTATGAAAAAATTCGATCTATTTATCAACGAGCGTTCAAACGTCCACGATTCGTCGTAATTTCTTGGCCAACCCCGTAAACTCGCGTCGTTCGAGCCGTAAAAAAAAAATCCGCGAGTTTTTCCCCCCGAGAAAAAAAAGAATCCTAGGTCCTTGCAGTATTTCTCATTACAGAGATCGGGAAAACGTAATTCGTGTCCCCCTCGATTTCCTTCTTTCTTTATCAACGGACAAATACTCGGGAACAAAACACGATGAGGAACGAGGATGAAGATAAGAGGGAAAGAGGGGAGACGGAAGGAACGGGGAGGGGAAAAAAAAGGAGGAACGGCGAGCGCGCCGAGAACGTTGAGCACCCGCGAGACTTCCACAACACCCCGTTCCCGTTGTCGCGTACCTGTTTTTCCTGTTTTCTCCCGTTTCAGAGAGAAAGAGGGAGATGCCCGCGAGTGAGAGAAAGAAAGAGAGAGAGAAAGAAGACACGATATAAATAGCGAGAGGGACAGAACGAGAGGCAGAAAGAGAGAGAGAGAGAGAAAACGATGAGCGTAGAGAGAGAGAGAGGAGGCACGTTGAGAATCGTGCGCGAGAGAGAAAAGAGAGTTCGCAATTCAAAGACTGCTTGACACTTGCTCGATGCACACTCACCGGCTGTCACCGCGGCTCTGGGTCAATCTCTATCCCCACCACTCGCGCCTGATATCGCCCGTGATTGAGAATAACGCACTGCGTGTCAGTCCACGAAACTTTTTCTCTCCTCGCTCCGGACGAGCTTCCGCTTGCCCGATAATCGCGGCAAACGCGCCTCAAAATCGGTAAACCTCGCGAGCCAGCACGCGTTTTACACTCGTTCGATCGTACTCGGGATTCTGCGTCCCCCGACCGCCATTTCGATTTTTCCACCGATCACGTGGTCCACAGAGAGCCAACTCGTTGGTCGAAATTCATTACCACGTGATCACCGTTGAGAACACACGGAGCGACGCCTCGCGGCGACCGAGGCGCCGCTCGACGGCGCTTTACCGAAGCTCTTACCGCAGGAATCTACGAAAATCATATTCGAGGTTGGTAAACTTGAAAGTCTCCGTTCGAATGCTTTCGGCAGCGTCGTTTGTTCGTTGGCGTTAAAAAACGTTTAATAAAAGACTAAAAAAGAATTATGGAGTATACGCAACTTGGTACGCGCTTTGAAATAAAGAAACTTGTTGTTTAATACGTCCTTAAAAACTTGTATTTCTTTCTTAATTCAAAGATTTTAACAGGGCGGATATATATAGTATATTCTGATTATAGCTTTCGATCGTCGTTGGCTTACCTTTTGGCGTTACTCCATCTTTTTTTTTCTAATTTCGAAAATCGTGTAAAAATTCAATTCGATTTATTTTCTGTAAACTTTTTCTATGGAAAAAAGAGATTATAATGTGAAATGGAAGAAGAATTTAAAAATACTGCGGCACAGGACATCTCAACGGTAAGAAATATATTCAAATATACACACACAATCGCTTTTCTGCAAACGGCCGACTCATCGCGTCGGTCATGTTGAAAAAATTTTAGCTATTTCCTTTTTTTCTCGACGTGAAACTTTATACGTGTACGTTTGTGTTTTATAGGTTTGGAAAATTCTGTTCAACGCGTCCATAAGGTTCGTTTTTTTTAAATTTTTTATACGAAACTTTTCATTGTTTGAACTTATACGAATCATGAGACGCGGTAGCGTCTCGAATCAATGGCAAGTAATAAATATATATATATATTTTTTTTTCGCTCGCTTCCGCACTTATCGTGTCGGCCAATATAAAAAACTTTTGCCACTTCATTTTTCGTTGTTTGAACTTATACGAATTATGAGACGCGGTAGCGTCTTGAATGAATGGCAAGTAATAAATATATATATATTTTTTTTTTTTCGCTCGCTTCCGCACTTATCGTGTCGGCCATTATAAAAAATTTTTGCCACTTCATTTTTCGTTGTCGATGTTGTAGCAGGCTTAAAAAATGCTGCTCAAAACGCCTGCAGAATAAGAAAAGTTGTGTTGCAAATTGGCTAAAGAGCAACATACTTGAAATACAAGGTCATCCAAGGTGACGTGTGTTTGTTATGTAATTAAAAAAAAAATTTTTTAAATTTAGTTCAGATTTAAGAAAAAATCTAAACAAAGCTTCTTCGATGTTGCATAAAAATGTGTGCAAAATTTTAGAGAACTCCACCATGTAGAAGTTGAGATATTTATTGTTGAAGATCGCAATATTTAACGTAGTTCTATAGGTACAGTCCAATTAAAAGTTTTTATCTCAATTTATCTCCATACCATGTGGTTTTTGAGCTTAAGTCAATTAAGAAAAGTTGTTGCTAATTGTTTCAAGAGCAACATACTCCAAATTCAAGGTCATCCAAGGTGACTTGTACTTACTACGTACGTATGAAAATCACAAAAATAATAATCTTAGGATTTTTTTTAACTTTAGGAAGCTTCTTTGAAGTACAAAAAAGAGCTGTGCAAAGTTTTAAAAAATTCTACTATCCAGAAGTCAAGATATCAAGAGTTGAAGATCGCAAAATTTAACACGTGCTCTTATGGGAGACTGCAGACAGTGGTAATATTTAATAATTATTTCGAGTTCTACGTAGTGAAAGCTCTTAAAATTTAATATAAAATTACACATTATTTCAAAGATTTCTACAAATTTTTAATAAAATCCTAAGAAAACGATTTTTTGATAGAACTATACAATTTTGAATGAATTTTCGGACAAATCCCACGCTCGTATTTTTGAAGCAAATTAAGTGAATTTTGATTATCTTATGCAATGTACACTATACTAGTGCATGACGTTCCTGTAATTTCAAAAATCGAAAAAAAAATCTTTTTACATTGGTTTTTTTTTAAATTTCAAGAGTGTCACTAATACTTTTTTGTATTTTTTACAAAGTAAAGTCAAAAACCAAACATAGTCTTTATTGTTCGGTTTTTCGACTCAATTTGGAATCAGAAAAATCAGAAAAATATTTCGTATATAGAAATTTGATAAATTCAATCTAGTGAGTGTCAGCTTCAACTGAGTGCCAGGTGGATTTCATAGAGCACATTTTGCGAAGTTTTATGAAGCATGCACCTAAAAGAACAGCAAAATATCAATTTGAACATGTAAAAAAAAGCGGCCGCGTTGTTGCCCGTGGCATTAAATAAGATCTACACTTGAACTATACCCTAAAAATCGAAATATAGATAAAACGTCAATAACACGTGAGAGTTCAATGTACAAATATTATTTCTGAAATAATCAAAATTAATATTAATTAATTAAAAAAGTCACGAATATTTTCTTACTCGTGTTTTATTTAATTAATCATATAAATAATTTTTTATGTGACGCGAGAATCGTTTTACACCGCAATTCGAACGAAATCTCACCATTATAACTTGTGCAATTAGCACGTGCTGGCGCGACAACCGTTACGAGCATTAATGCCATATTAATAATACTTATCACTGCGGTTCAAACATGCATCAGCCACGTTGAATTATACGCTCATGCAGCACGCATATAAACCGTAATTGCATGCATAAATAATATCACACCTACGAAACTTTTCATTTAAAATAAATTCAGTTAAATAAAAAAAATATATATAAAGTGAATGTATATCTCAATACTCGCACATTTGTCAGCTTCTTTTTTCCTTTTTTTTTTAAGCTAACTTACTTTTCATCGGTAAACAGTGAATAAATTCCATGCCGGTACGAGGCACGTACATCGTTCGATATTACAATGCATTTTTCAAAAGAACGCGAGGAATTCTTACTTTTTGCACCTTTTCATCGAGATTTCCTTTATACAATATTGCCCATATTTACGATCGATTTATCATTTATTGTGAAATACGTCCGAGAGATTATGGGATTTTTTTTCTCCTTTCTCGTATTTTGTATTCTAAATATTTAGCACTGTAATTATTAAATATTTACTGTTTGTGCAGTTCGTTTTTTTTCGGTGGAGTTGAAAATAGACTGGCGAAAGGGCGAAACGTTTTGGTAGTTGGAAAATTCAATGAAATCGATTGAAAATACCTTCAGTCGCTGGGGACATTTTCCTACAATTTCCTAAATTTTCGACTCTGTTAGAAATCCTACAGGGAATCCCTTTATTCCGACTCGACTTAATTAATACAAGCTTGAGAACAATGTGAACGAGAGTGCAATCTTTGTATACAGGGAATTTCAGTGTTCGCCGATGATAACGCGTTCCATTTCTTCCTTTCTTTTGCTTCTGCGAGAATACACGTTTTTTAATCCTTATAAAGATGTTTTTGTCGAAAATTTCAATGAACTGAGAAATATATATACTTCTGGGTTCAAACAATTGGAAAAGTTTCAAACTGTGAAGTTCGAAAAAAATGTCCTTGCTGATATTTTTTGACGAAGACATTCCCGATTAAAAGTCTGATTTTTAACGTTATGTAAATGTTAAAATATGACTCCTTTATTTTTAAAAACCAATTGCTTCGTATAAGTGTGACCTTTTGAAAAAATGACTCAAGTTATGTTAACAAAATTAATTAAAAAATTATGAATGGCTAGTAGCTATAAGACATATTCTAATGAACTTTTTAATTAATTTCTTATTATCAATTATGTATTAACTTTCGTTTTGATTATAAATATTCCGCAGTACGTTAACCTTACTCTTCACTTCTCTATACTCTTAACATTATTTTTTCGTATTTCATCTTGAATGTGGCTGCTATAAAAAAAATTGAGTACTTTGGAATAAATGTACTCAAAAAAACTCTTCTGCAGTTGTAAAAAGCCAAATTTAGCTTAAAATGTGGTCTTGAGTAGAGAAGTGAAGAGTACAGTTAACGTGCTGCCTAAATATTCAAGAGTCAATAATTTAAAATAAATGTTTAAAATATTCAAAATTTAAAAGTATGAAAAATTGACTATGTTTAAAGAAAAATTTCTGATTATTCTTGATAAAAATGTTGTTTATTGTAAGAATTTAAAAATTATTTATTATAAAAAATTAATATATTTTCTCGTTCTTGCAAATTTTCATGAAATTCTATATAGAAAATCATCCTTACAATTTGATGGAACAAATATTTTTTCATTGTTCAATATTCATTCATTTTTTAATAGCTTGTGCAAATACAATAAGCACACTTTCCGCGCTTGTGTTGGATCTTAATGCTCGACTCATATCTTATTGTGACTCTTCTCCCGCGGCTCGGTTTTGTCTGGTTTACCGTCAAACAGACGGAAACCGCTATTGTAGGGTGCGCGCATAATGTACACTCGGTTGTGTGCATTTAGGGACGATGGACGCATGTGCGCGCGATGAAAAGCATCGCGGATTAAATGTCACTCATCCCTCGGTATGAAACGAATGAATTGATAAACAGAAGACACACGTTATTCTAGTGAAACGACGTGTGCAGAAATACAAACGAGAAAATGATTTCTGGCCAAACTTTTATTATTGTACGGATTGGAGAAGAAGAAAAGAAAATATAAAATATATAAGGTGAATATCCCAATAGTTGGACAGCTATAAAGGTTTTTTTCACTTTACTTTTATTTAATATAAATATTCTAACACAAAAATCTGCTTTAAATTAACATCTAAACTATTGGCTGATATTTTATCAATCCCAGTTCGACAGAAAATTGATCCTATATATCTAGGGTTCAGCAAGTTTGTTCCAATAAATTAAAGTTATGAAAAATAAATCTATTTGTATATGAAAAATAAAATCCATACGATTTTAATTTAATAAAAAATCATTCGAATATTAAAAATAATATAGCGAAAATCATCCAAGTATTGGGACACGTTTACCTTAATGCAAGAGAGAAAGATAAAAATAGTAAGGGAGGGAAAAAATGTTGAAAGTATTCGCATCAACTACAAAACTTGACGTCGACTGGTAAATATTTTTGCACACGTATCGCGTCCTATTGTGAAATTTCCGTATCGAGGCAAAAAATCTTCCTTTGACGATTTTTCGCTCAAGCTTTTCGCTATCGGACTGTGACGCTGGTCCTTATTCCGACCTCTTGTCCCTCTTGTCGCGTTATCAATGGGAAAAAACATGAATAAGATATAAAGTGCGATGAGCAGAGCTACTTTTTCGTGATTCTAAATATATATGACGATTTAAATGCTGCACACAATTTATTACGGTTGTATTATGGCATTATATTTTTATTTAAAGTACAAATGGGCAAATTTAATTCTTTTTCTGTTAAAGAACGATATAGGTTTTCTCTGTTATAACTTCGGATATGAGAGCAAAACGGCGTAATTTTCCAAGTTTCAGAAGCCTGTGTTTATACAAACGAGTCGTAAAACAAATTGCGCGCTGCGTTCTTGCAAATTATGACTTTTAATTAACGCAATATTCTCAGCCGAGAGACACGGAATGCAAATTTATTCGCTTTACGTAGACAACACTGTCAAAACTACAATTCACGTGAAATAGAAACCCTGATAAAAATACATAGATAATTTAGAAAAAGAAATTATTTCAAGTTTTTTCATGAAAATAAAGTTTAGCTTTTAACAATAATACTTTTAGCATTTTCGTCATCTACAGTGAAAAAAATTTGTCGGTGTTAACCAAATTGATGTGTAAATCGTAAAAGAAAACGGTGTAAAATAATAACACCGGTGTGTAATTTAAAGCGGCGTTACTTGCTGATTTCATGGGGTTAAAAATCAATGTTTTCAGCAACAGAAATGGCCAGAACTCGATATTTTCCTGAGAATTAAAAATTTTTCAATGAATGATGTTTATTGCGCCATCAATGAAATAATTTTCATTTCTCAGAAATGTATCGAGCTTCGGCCATCCCTGTTCAGCAATAAAACGTTTGTCAACGTTTCTGACAGTGCACTCTATTCAGTGGCAATAAACGGACGAGAATGAGCGCGGAAAATTGATAGCATCAGGTATCTGAGCTAAAGCTTGGGATACCAAAACATCATTTTATGAGCCATAATCCGAATATCAATGAGCAAATCGGTCCTTGAGGACATCTATTGTTAATCAGGTATGAGGGGAAGCACAATTATTTCAAGGACCTGATATTATAAAATATAAAAATTTGAAAAATATAAAAATTTGAAAAATATAAAAATTTGAAAAATATAAAAATTTTAAAAATATAAAAATTTTAAAAGCATTGCCAGAACACTTGCTACTCAACATCAACGTGTTACATATGTATTATGAAAAAAATTAGTGTATACAAAAATTTTTTTTAATAGATTAATTCTAGATAGTAAATTACTCTATATGAAGGTAAACCTTTATGAGCTTTTTAACATGGAATTTTTTATGAACAGAGTTGCATATAATATGTGTATGAACCTTACAAACAAATCGAAATTTACATTATTCTGAAATATTCTTCATATGATTGAGTTACTTAATCTGTATCTCTATTTTATTTGAACCGAATGGTGTTAGCAAGAATAGTGTTACTTCATTAATTTTACGTACTAAATGGTATTTATATTACGGTGTTAATTATTTACACTGATCAAACACAGCATATCAAACCACATCTATTAACACCATGCCATTTTACACCAAACGGTGGGGACTTTATGTAGACCAAGAATGGTGTTAAATTAACACCATTTTAACACTGGACTTTTTACAGATACATGAAAAATTTCCGTTTAAATAGGCTCTTAAAATCGAGGTATTCTTGAAAATATGAAATTTTCTTAAAACTTGTTATGCTCGACAAACTTTCTCTTTTTTTCAATGCTTACGACCACCAAACTTTTCAGAGATATTGTTCACAACCAAGACTCGTTCTTCGATTCAAATATATTTAAAAACATAAAAAATTTGTATTATTTACATTTCGCAATAAACTACACCATAAAAATTGCAATTTACAATAAATACATATAAACCCTGACGATAATACACATCAAATAAATTCTGAAAGGAAAAAAGAAACAACGAATAATTATTTTATAATAAGTTGTTCGGTAAAAAATGTCGGCTTTTAGAAACAAAACGATTGACGTAAATAATTCAAAAACTTCGTACGTATTCATTAGTTTTCTCATTTATTTATAAAGAATATTTTCGAGTTGAGATATAAGTTTAGAAACATAAATGGATCGGGCCGTGTATTATGTATCCCAAAGGCTGAATTATTTCGCATTGTTCCAGTGGCTGTTGCGTGTATACGAGAGCCCGTATATTCATAATATCGAAGCACTATAATAATGCCTCTGTAGCAAAGATATCTCATTGTAATGCATAGCGCGTTATACCCCGAGAAAACCGTAACGGCCCTCGTGATATTTTCATCACGTACACACAATGCACTGCTGAACGTCGAAAGCTCCTTTTCCCCGCGCTCTCCTTTTGCACTCTTCTCTTTATCTCTCGACCTCCGTTACCGGTAGATTTGACCGTTTTTAAATTTGACGGTCTCCCGATACTCCCGTCTTACCTAAAAGCCTCTGCTTTTTCAAATATTTTTTGGCCAAATTGTCCGATTTTTTAATTTCAAAAAAAATACATTCGAATAAATTTAATTAGCTTTCGAATGAATCTAGATTCATCCCGATCGGATAATAATTGTTTACGTGACAAAGATTTTTGCATATCAATGCAAATCAGGACAAAAGTAACGTTATCAAATTGGGGATGTATGATAATGGGATGAATTTTTTAATCATGATTTATCGAAAGGGTATTATTGTCGGATCGAGGTCAGTCAGTGATTTTTAGAAACTTCTTGTGATATTCTTTTGATAGGCAATGATTAAAAAAATTCGTCCTATTATCATACATCCCCAATTTTGTAACGTCACTTTTGTCCCGATTTGCATTAATATGTAAAAATCTTTGCCACGGGAACAATTATTATCCGATCGGAATGAATCTAGATTCATTCGAAAGCTAATTAAATTTATTCGAATGTACTTTTTTGAAATTAAAAAATTGGACAATTTGGCCGAAAAATATGCTAATAACCATCAGGTGTCCCAATATATAAATGCCCCTTTTACTGTATATCTGAAGAAAGAAATAAGTAAATGACATATTGAATGGGAAATTACGATTTCTTTGCTCTGAAATATTTATTCCTGCACGGTTGACATTCGGGAATTTCGAGTCTGGCTGGCCAATAACTCGTCAATGAAAATAGCAGAGGGGTCGGTTTAATGTACTTAGCCGGGGATGCACGAATTTCGCGGTTGCTTTAACCCTGCTCTCTCGCTGGTACACTGTGTGTTACAATAAGCCCTGCAGTCGAAGAGTTTGAAATTCCGGACGTTGCGTGCGCGCCCTCTGCTCCCCTCTCGCTCCTTCCCGTTTATCCTCGTTTATCCTGAAACTTATATCACGCGAGGCCGCATACAAAGCCACTCAGAGGAAAATTCATGGCTCCGACTCGACGCACTCCCGCGGAGAGACGGACAAAACGCTCCGAATTTCCGAGAGATATTTTACCAAATATTCATTAAGGTAGTTCTATCAACAAATCGTTTTCTTAGGATTTTGTCAAAAATTTGGAAAAACCTTCTTTGATACAATATTTAATTGTATATATTAAATTTTAAGAGGTTTCACTACGTAGAACTCGAGACATTTATTGTCAAAAATCACTATTTTCTGCAGTCTCCCATAAGAGCACGTGTTAAATATTGAGATCTTCAACTCTTGATATCTGGACTTCTGGGTAGTGGAACTTGTTGAAATTTTTCACAGCTCTTTATTTTGTACTTCAAAGAAGCTTCCTTAAGTTTTTAAAAAATATCCTAAGATAACAATTTTTTAAATTTTCATACGTAACAAGTACATGTGACCTTGGATGACCTTGAATTTTGAGTATGTTGTTTTTGAAACAATTAGCAACAAACAACTTTTCTTAATAAACTTTTGCTCAAAAACCACATGGTATCGAGATAATATGACATAAAAACTTTTGTCTTTAGTGTACTGATAGAACTACCTTAAGCCAGTTCGACAGCAAAAAAACGTCGTTTCTTGAGAAACGTTGTTGAAAACGTTATTTTCTTGAGAAATCGTCGACAATTTGCGTCAACTTTTTTTTACCTCACGTTTAGCTTCATATTTTTAGGGGTGGGGGGTAGCTGAAAGTCGCCCTTTATTCACAAGTATGAAAAATTAATGTTTGAAATTAGACCCAGCGTACATTTCTTCGCCAAAAGACAATATTAAGGAGGTATTATATCGTTTCTCACGTGAAAATTATTTTTCAACTTTTTTCGCAACAATTTAGCACACATTGAGATTAATGTGATACCTAACTTATGTCGAAATTTCAATAACTTCCACCGTCTGCAAATCAAGATATTCATCTTTGAAAATCGCATTTTTCTGTAACTTCTCATAAGACCCCGTGTTAAAAGGTTATTATATTTTGCACAATGAATATCTCGACATCTGTACGATAAATATTTCTTAAATCTTAAACGTATTTTAATATCCCATCAAGGAACATTATTATTAATTTTCGTCAGATTAACTTGAAAATAATTTCACTTGATGATTTCACTTGCCTCACCTTTACACGTAAGACGAATGCACGATACTATATACGATACGACAATACCTCCTTAAAAAAAAATAAAAAAATAAAAAAATGAAAAAAACGAATGATGTAAAAACGATGGACGGAGCAAGGGAAAAATTTATTCTGCCCTTTCGCCTGTCGACGAGCCGAAAGCTTCATAATAAGACGCTGTAAACTTGGTGGATGGAAGTACGTGCTTAAGCCGAAGGATAATCGCGTGTATAGCGTCGCCCGGCCAGTCCGGATATAAAAAGCGAGAGATGCGTCGAGCGGGAACTTCCTCGATGCGATATCCGACACATGCACGACACACGCGAGGGCTCGCCCCCTCCCCCCTCTCTCGACGAAAACGTTCTCTCCTTCATCCCCGCCCGCCGGTGCAATCTAGAGGATTATGCAGGGGAAAGTAGACTATACACACGAAGCGCGCGTGCCATCGAGCGATTGCGCGGGCGTCACAGAACGAGCGAGAATTAGAGAATAAAAAGAATACTGGCGAACGCGGGAATAGGAAAGAATTTCAGAGAGAGAAACAAAGAAATAAGGAAAAAAGGGGCGGAGAAAAAAGGTGAGAAAATTTTAAATAAATGGAGATAAAGCATATAGTGATGAAAATATATATGTTACGAGGAGGGTAAAAATTCAGAGAAACAAAGAAGGGTAAATGATGTAATTAAAAATTGGAAAAAAGGGTTGCACAGTCTCGAAGTACACATGTGTCACACATTTATGAAATTTTATTATATGTAAAAGGGGTATGAAAGAATTGTTGAATTAATGAAGGGTTTATTATGCTATGCCTCGAGCAAATTTACACAGCAGTTATAAAAATACGCAACTGAAAAAATTTCTAAGAGATTACAAAGTTATCTGAAAGCGAGTAACTCGTAATTAAAATTGAGTAAATATATGTATAAAATAATTATAATAAAATATAAAATGTAATTTAATATAGTGCACAAAGCTAGTTTATTAGTGTTAACCAAATTGTGTGAAGGTAAAAGGAATAAATGGTGTAAAATGATAACACCGATTTCACGGGGTTATAAAAATCGATGTTATCAGCAACAGAAATGGCCAGAGCTCGATATTTTCCTCTCAGAAATAAAAATTTTTCAATAAATTATGTTTATTATTGCAATTATCACCTATTGAACAATTTTCATGTCTCAGAAAACTATCGAACTTCACGCCCATCCCTGTTCAGCAATAAAACTTTGTCAACGTTTCTGGCAGTCCACTTTATTAAGTGGCAATAAACGAACGAGAATGAACGCGAAAAATGTAGTATCAGGTACTTGAGCTAAAGCTTGGGATACCAAAACATCATTTTATGAGCCATAATCCGAATATCATTGAGCAAATCGGTTCTCGAGGGCATCTTTTGTTAATCAGAATTGAGGGGAAGCATAATTATTTCAAGAAACTGATACTTAAATATAAAAATTTTTGAAACATTGCCAGAACACTTGCTACTCCACATCAACGTTACAGGTATTATGAAAAAAAATTAGTATACAAAATTTTTTTTAAAGAACGAGTCTAAATAAATCTCTGCATTTAAAGAGAGAAAAAAAACAGAAAATAATTTACGAACTTGTTAACATGAAATTTTTTACGAACAAAGTTGCATATAATATGTGCATGAACCTTATACAAATAAATCGAAACTTACATTATTCAAAAATATTCTTTATATTATTGAGTTGGTGTTAAATTAACACCTTTTTAACACCAGATTTTTTACTTATAATAACTCATTAGTTAATTAATTAAACTATTTTATAATAACCAAGTCATGCATTTGATGCAATATCGCAGTAGTAAAAGCGAGTGCCAAGTGAAAGAGGCCATCGCATCGAAAATGAGTATATTGCATATTCGTTTCGTTGATTCCGACTTCTTGATCTAAAGAGAACTCTCGAAGAACTGACAGTGAAGTGGCCAAAAAAGTATATATATATCGAAAATTCAAAGAACAAAAATAAGGGCCACGTGCCTCATTATATTTTGTTAATATTTCTTTTATCAATTATTTATTCCACGTGGAAACAATTTTAATAATTTTAATAATATTAATATGATATAATATTTATTTTTACATTATGTGATTTTTTTCACGTATATATTCCAACAATAATAATTGATAAATAAGGATTTCTGTGAATTCAGAAGTTATTGATTGACTGATTAATTTTTTATTTTTATTTCTTGGAAATTTTCGTGGCAAAAAAATAGTTATATTCAAGCGAATGATTGATAATGTAGAACACACAATATAATAACAATTACATTATATACAACAAGATAATAAAACCATATCAAAAATGCGAGGGACTGTATAACAATTGTATATCATTGAAATAAAATAATCAATTATTTATTACGATAATCGATAAATGGATACAAAAGGAAAATTTGTATAAATGCAATATATAGAGAAGGAAAGGCAGAGATGAGAGGATAAAAAATGCGTGGGCGTATGCAGCAGGGCTCGAGAGGGAAGTGATAAAAGCTTGGTGGTTGTTCGGTGGTCCGCGACGGGACGCTGGCGTCGCTCGGTCGGCCGGCGCCGGCGTCCTTCGCGCCCCGTGGGCTTACGCGAGCAAGATGGCGGCGGCGTGTCGGAGGCGTCTCCGTGAGCACAGTGCTCGTCGACGTCGGGCAGTGTACGCGTTGAAAGCTCGCATCGCAAGCCCCGTTAAAACTTCGGCGACGGCTCGACGCTCGGAACGCTTGGACGTTCGCCTCGCGTGGAAATAGTATAACCGACGACCCGCCATTTTCTTCGCCGAAGCTCCCGGACGGTACGGAGCGGAAATCGGGCTCTCGCGAGCGCATCCGCTCGCTCTCGTTCCGAAGCGCATCCTAAAATTTCGTCTCTCTCTCTCTCGGCGCTCGCTCCTCGCTCCGTCTCTATATATTTTCATCCCTCTCCTGAATTTCTCGTCCCGAAAGTATAACACGATACCAGTGCGCGTCCCGGAAGTGCAGCGACGACGGGGATAAACAGCCTCGTTCCTTTTCCACTTCGCGAGCATTGTTTTTCGTGAGGGAAAGAAAGAGAGAGAGAGAGAGAGAGAGACAGCAGTTGCAACGCTGCACCGGGGGACTCAAAGTTCCGGGTCGAAATTTTTCCTGAAAATCATCGGCTCTCGAGACAGCGTGCTCGTTTCGCTGGCTCCTAGCTCCGAGAGGGAGATGCAGTCGTGGAGTGAATGCGCGAGCACGTAGTTTTGCCCAGTGTCGGTGTGGAAAAGCCCGGAACTACCGTCTCGGCTTCCGTGTGTTTGTCACATAAACCGCGAGTCGCTTTTATTCTTCTTCTTCTCTCTCTCCCATTCAGCCTCTTACCTCGTCTCACCGCCGCGAAGAAATAAGCGTCGACTCTCCACATCCATCCCCGATCGAAACAAGCGTGAAAGAGACGAGAAAGAAAACAGAAAGGAAAGAAAAGGTGAAATCGCAACGGAGAGCCGGGGGGACTCGAGACTTTTCTCGCGACTCGTGAGAATATTGTGTGAAACTCTCGAGTGCGTTCGTTCGTTTTTTTTTTACTTTTCCTCACTTCGGGAAGAAAATAGCGGCAAGGGTGACGGAAAATTCGTTGAAAATAATCGCTCCGAACTGTCGCGTCCGTGCGGAACAATTTTTCTATCCGCTCGATCTTCGCTTTTTTTTTTATTGCGGATCGTTCGCGAGCATCAGGGAGAAGAGAATAATAATAGGAAAATAAGGGACCTTCCGGCTGTCGGTGACATCGGGGAGACTCTCCGTCCGACGCTCATTTCTGTTTTCCGGGCGCTCCTTTCGCCTCCGAGGGCCGCTGCCGGCTTTATGAATGGAGCTTGCCGATGTGAATGAGGAAAAAACGTCGGAGGAGGAGAAAGAGCGTTCTCTCGCCGGTGGATAGCGAAGAATCGCTCGACCGCGGTAACAAACTCCTCGTACTGACGCTTCATCCGAAAGCTACGAGAAGAAGAAATAAGAAAAGCTTTTCCTCCGATCAATTACAATTTTTTCTCACTCTCTGGAAAAAAAAACGAGAAATAAAAAGCGCGATTGCACACAAATAAAGAATTGAGAAGCTTGAAATTGAAGGAATAACTTGTGAGTAAGAAATATAAACAAAAATACAAGGACGAGAGAGGGAGATTATTAGAGAAAGATAAAGCAAGAAGGAGGACGAGATAATTGAAAAAACGTGCAAGGAGGTTGCCAGGACGACGGCGAGGAAAGTCCCCGGAGCCGGTGCTGTCTCTCTGTCCGTGTCCTCGCACAAAGTTCGAAGTAATGAAAGTGTATGAGCCGGAGCCGGGACTTTGGAGAGCGAGAAACACGGCGGGGATCGGTTGTTCCGCGCTGACGTACGGATCTTGACCGGAAGCGGGTCCGCGAGGTCACGTGACGGTGCCCATCGATAAATCGTGCGCGATGTCACGGGGATCGGGAATAATAATAAGTTATTATCGGGGACGGTACACCGGGTCGAAGATATGCGCGCGATCGAGCCTCCCTCGGGAGGGCACGAAGAATCCGGGGATAATACGGTCTCGCATAGCGAAACGTCGGCAGCACGAACGAAGGACGATTATTTATATGTTATTTTCCCGTGTCCGTTGCTCCGAGTCGAAATTTGCCGTAACCACGATCGGAAGAGACGTTGCTTGTTCGAGTTACGCGAAACGCTGCGCGTGACCAACGTCGAGATTCGCCGACGCGAGAGACCCTCAGCCCTTCGAAAAGTGCGAACGGCCGACCCTCGGCAAGAAACCAGAGGGACACCGGGCTCACTGACCGTCTAAATAAAAGCGTCGCGAGACCGCGCGAGCTTGAACATTATTTAAAATCTCGAATAATCGGGTGTAAGCTCGACGAGCGAGAATATATAAGCATAAAAATCCGGCATTGCCGAACGGATGAAAACAAAAAACGCAAGAGAATCACACGGGAGAGGTAAAAATCAAGTTTCTTCCTGTCGAAGAGGAATAAACGCGATAGGGGGAGATTAACGCGCCGCGTGGAGAAAGTTGATTGAGGAGCGAACCGGGGAAGGGGTTCGTGAATTCTTCAGAGTCTCGAGGGAGCTCGGACGGAAGTTTCGACAAAAAGAAGCGCAGCGTCCCGGAGAGGAAAGCACACTTTCGGGAGCTCGAAGAAAAAAAAGAAAAAAGCGAAAAGCGTGCCGCAGTTTTTCGCTTCGCCGCATCGATTCGTTCGGCGATCGCGCTTCGGAAGCTTGTGCCGGAGGGGGATAACGCACTTACGTGCCATTCATCTTATTCGTTGCTTAACCTCTTTCCTCCCCCTGGAGAAAAAAAAAGAAGCCGCCCCGGAAGAGGAAGTACGCACCGCGAAGCAAAAGAGTATCGCGAGGAAAACGAGGGAAAATAGCTCTGAAAAAAGCGACATAACGGAGAGCTTTTGAAGGGACGAAAGTAAAGGGGAAGCAGGGAAAATCTTGGTGGAAAAAATGACGAGGCGAAGGAAGCGGTGCACGCCCGTGCAGGGCTGCACCGCTCGGTGAGCGGAAGTGGAGATATCGAGGCGTGAAGGAAGCACGCCGCGCTCGTCTCCTCGGGGGGGAGGGAAGGAGGAGAACGACGAGGAGGAGGTGGAGAAAGAGGAAAAATCGATTTTACGGGTACACTAACTGCCGGACGTACAAGAGCGAGTGAATAAAAGAAAAAGAAAAAAAAGAGAGTAAACGAGACAAAAGAGCCATACACGCAGGTATAAAGTATTAAAAGAGAAGTTAATAAAAAGTAAGCAAACACGAGCGAACGAAAATATAACGAGCCCAGTGAGAATTTAGTACGCGAACGAAGAAAACAACAAGCGAGAATAAAAAAACAAAGTACATTTCTTTTTTCCAAGTGCAATACGAAAAAAAAAACGTCGAGGATATAATATTCGTTTGTATATCGATGAAGAAACAAAAAATAAATAAATATACGCGCTATTATATCCAAGTACATTCCATCTCTCGTAATATATATTTATTTCCTGCATATCAGAGAGCGTACGCGAATAAATATATTATCATCGAAAAGATGCAGCGCGATGAGAAATAGCGCGTATATGCTTATTTTATAAATACATGAATATATATCTATATACGATTAGTGCCACTTTCTCTGATAACGTCGGAACTACGATAATAATAAAGGTATAATAATAATAATAATAATAATAATAATAATAATAATAATAAAATAAACAATAGAGGTGCGCTTATCGTTTCGGGAAAACAAAAGTGCGAAAACCCAGTTGAAGAACGTGTGTGACGGAGTAAACGAAAAACAAAGGAGTGTGCGATTCGAATCTACCGATATAAACAGCGACAATGCCACTTCTCAGCGTTACTGGTAAGCTATCGCGATATTGCATTGAGTATATATGTATACGTCTATTGAATTTATTATTCGTTAAGGATGTATGAGCGATATTTTTAAAAATATGAGCACTTGATAAATTTTATATATTATAGAAATAAATTATAAATATTGCATCGACCTGATGACGTTTTTTGAATCGAATTCTTTTTTTTTACAACTAAAAGTAATTATTTCAAGATCTTATTATTCTTTTTTTTTCATTAAAATTTTCTGATTTATAAATTTTATTTTGAATTTTATTAAAGATAGATTGGTGATATTTTTAAAAATATGAGAATTTGGTAAATTTTTGATACTTGTTCTTAAGCATATGAAAAAAATGTTGTACCAAATTTAAATTTGTTTTACCGAGTGGTTTAAGAGTTATCAAATTCCAAAGTTGCTGATAACATAGCTTTTCTTATGAAGAATTCATAAGTTTGCAGTAAATACAAATTTACAAAAATATGAGATTCTCGTGAATTTGTTTATTATATATGTTCGTATTACTGTTCATATTTTGTATGGATAGTAATTTCAAAACATTTTATTAAATTTAATTGTTAAAACAATAAAAAATGTTTAAATTATTGTTAAAATATGCTCAAGTTGCTAATTGATAGTCAAACTAAGAGACTCAAAAAATTGGCAATAACTTTTTAGGAAAAGCCAGAGTCTGGGTTTTACGAATTTAACGTCAAGAATTTCCTTTTTGCTGAGTTTGTCTTTCTCATACATCCTTAAAAGAATATTATTTAAAATAAATGTTTTATTTTATTTTATGAATTTTATCGCGTATAAAAAAAAAGAGTTTTTACGAGTTCTGTGTTATATCATTTTCTGACTCGAGTTTACGAATAAATATAGTTGCATCGCCCGAATACCTGGGTTTTTATTTATTATTCACGAGAATCCCCGGAGACGTTGCCTGGGCCCCGTGTGTTGAGCACATTAGAATCTTTACACGAGGGTTTTTGGCCTCGATGCCAAATGTCGACGATCAAGGTGTTATTGCACCCTGTCCGATGTCCCTAATAATAATTCGTATTATTTTTCAATACTCACCCCGTTCAACATAATCTGCATTTCGATGCCAGTATAGTTTGGCTTTATTTCGCCTCCATATAGTTTATGCATATACGGGCAAACTTTTTGAATAAAACTTTCGCTCGGCTTCTATACCTTTAAAAGAATAATTCATTGCTTTTCGAAGGCTTAGTCCAACATGCACTGTATAATATTTCGATCGTATTATATGTAATAAAGTTTAATCGGCGAGACTTTGAAACCTACGTTATCGTGGACATTGGTTAAACGTGTTTGTTCATGGATGTGGCTGATCGCGTGGTATATAGGGAAAGTAATTGAGCCCTGTTTCAATATGAGTCGAATTTGAATGGGAGCTGGCGAAACAATTGAGCAGCCAAGTTCAAGGGTTGCTCGTCGTCGCTTGGTAAAATAAAATGGTAAATAAGGGAATAAATATACAATGGAAGCTTACGTGACGATTATCGATAGTAAGGGATTCGAGGTGGGCAGAGAAATCGGAGCTTTTCCCTCTCGGCGGGCAGACGACGGGCTCGCGTGCGGAGTGCGGGGATGAAAAAGAGGGAGCGAGAGGGAGAGAAGGTTAACTACTCGACCCCGATTCGACCTCGTTCCATTCATAGCTCGGATACACAAGCCACCGACACGGGATCATTTTAATCCCGCGGAAAATGTTTCTTCATTAAATTTCCACGTGTACAATATACTTTTTCTTCTTTTATACCTTTATCAGACCTCCTCGAGCCTCCTCCTTGCCATTTTTTCTTCGTCGCGTCAAAGACTCGTCTCATCTCGCTCGATTCGCAGGCAAATTCGACATTTTCAACAAACGCGCGCACCGCATTCGTGCTTTGGAGACGCGCGAATAAGAAACTCGACACATCCTCGTTATACTTTTTAATTCGATGGAAAATACTTTTTTTCCCCTTATTTTTCGAACAAAACATTCTGAATTTTTATTTTTTTTTATCGCACGCGAGTGTGCGACGGGGAGTCGGCTTCGAAATTGAGGGAACTTTCAATTAGCGAACGCAGTCGCAAAATTTCCGAACGTTGAAAATTAAAAAAGAAAAAAGAAGAAGAAGAATAAAAAAATATAGGAAAGAAACAAACGAACGCAAAAGGTTACGTTTTGCATAGCCTACATTCGCGGAGGTCATCCGGACCACTGGTTACGAGTTATTCCCAAAAGTATTTTGCGATAAAGGAGAAAAGCCGTCGCGGGATGAATAGTGTTTTGTGTCCGGGCAGGAGAGAATTCTCGCATACCGAGAAACTGTGTATCGAATCGCGTCCCTCTTGATATTCCTTCCTCGAGGACGCGTACACAATCATTTTCCGCGATTGTAAAGCCCCGTGAATACGCGCGATTCCATTCTACGTTTTTATAGCTCCGCCTCCGTCTGCGCAATTTTCTGATAAGCCACCACAGACGAAAATACTCGCCGCGATAAAAGAAACTACCGTGCTCCTTTTTTTTCTCCACTAACCGACCATTTTTTAACTTGTCGATAAATTCAATAAAGTTTTACATAAAATTCAATAAAAAAGAAACAAATTCTGTCGACATACCTGATATAGTAGTGGAATAAACTTTTAAACAGTTTTTCTTCCATGAGAAACGATTTTTGAAATGATTTCTTTGAAATTTTGCTGAACCTTGCTCAACCTAATATGCTAAATAAACTAAAATTTTGAAAAATACTTTTTTTTCACATTTTAGATGAATTTGAGTAAATGATTTTCTAAGGTAAACGTCCCAATAGATGGACATGTTCTCATAGTTGGACAATCTTTGCTATATTATTTTTAACATTTGAATTATTTATTTCTCAATAAAATCGTATGGATTATTTTTCATATACAAATAGGTTTATTTTTCATAATTTTAATTTATTGGAGCAAACTTGTTGAACCCTACATCATCATCACCCTACATTGGAGACATCCTACATATTAAAACGTTAAAGTATTTATATTTACTATAAATATTAATTGTCTAAAATTAATACATAAAAATGAGTTTTGAATCACTAAAATATCAGACAATAGTTTAGAGGTGAATTTGAAGCAGTCTTTTCGTTTATATCTTTTTTAAATAAAGTACGAAAATCCTTAACTGTCCAACTATTGGGACATCCAACTATTGTTTCCCTCATATAATATTTCTTAAAAATTTGTACAGATTTTTCTTAACATATGGTGCTCACGTACATGTGTGTCAAATTTTAGAAGTCCATCATCTATAGCAATTTAGATATTTATTATTGAAAACTTTGTAACTTTTCTTTTTAACTTGTTAACTTTTGGGTAACATTTGCATACCCAAAAAAGCACTTTCAAGATAATTTTCTACCAAACAAAAAAAAATTACGTGATTTGGTTTTATGAAGAAAATTACGAAGAAATTCAAATTTCTTTTTCACGTTGATAGGCATTTATTTTTTTTTACCTTGAATCTTATGTAAAGAAAATGACAAGAGATTCGAGGCATGATACGGCAATCTCTTGTATTTTGTCTGCGAATTTACAAACATTGGAGCTATGATATGGCAGGTCCATTGGGTTTGAGCAGTGAAATTTGGCGTGTACCGAAATTTGCTTGATTGGATGTGGTTCGCGTGTTTTAGGTTGCCGTGTACGGGAGAGCGTACGTGCACGAATAAAGAGAGATGGTGTGCATGCATAATGGATATATAGTTTGCCGGAGAGTTCGGCAAAAGCTGGCGAGTATGAAAAGAGCGGGCTGGCATAGTGCATCGGTTGACCTCAGCGAGCGCGGGGTCATTCCCCCCTCCCAGATACGAAAGCATCCCCTGACACGCACGCGGAGTTTTCCACCACCGTATCCCCAGAGCGAACGAGAGAAAGATATACAATTATTGCGTGTACGGGAATACACGGGGTGTCCAAAAGTTCAACGTCGAGACCAAGAACATCAGATTCCTGGCTGAATTTCGCGAAGAAAAGTCCCGAAGGGTTTTTCGATCCAAATCACAGTTACCGAGATATCGAACGTTGAGCGTACGGGTCACGTGACCGCTTGCTAACCACGTGTGGCACTCACCGATTGGCCAAGCTTAATTCTTCGATAACTTCTACAGTTTTGCTCGCATCGAAGAACTTCCAAATACTTTTCGTCTCAGTATTTGCCATTCAATTATTTTTTATCGTTACTTTTTTGTATTTATCGGTTTATATTTCGAGTCACCCTGTATATACGTACACGGAATGGTAAAAAAGCTTAATTCTTCGATAACTCCTAAAATTTTGTTCGCATCGAAGAACTTCCAAATACTTTTCGTCCCAGTATTTGACAACGAATTCTTTTTTGTTACTTTTTTGTGTTTCGTATTTTTATTTGGAGCCACCCTGTATGTACACGAAATGGTAGCAGGATGCGAAATGGAAGGTGAAAAGAAGCGAGGGAGAAATTCCCCTGAGTCCCTTGTCAGGTATAACAGTCGCAGCGAAAACTCTCGGAGAGCTTCTCCAGCGATTCAGCGAGGAGGGAACTCACCCCTTCTTGGGCAACCCCCTCGATGCTCCGCGCAGTTTACCTGGCGAGTAATGAAAGCTATACGTTTTACGAGTATGCAAACGCTCTCGTACGAGCGCTCGGCTCTTCTTCACCCGCCCGGCATACACACTCGCCAAACCGGGCGAACTCCGAATCCGAGTGGGAGGACCGGAGGGGAGAAAAACTCCGAGCGAGAGAGTCGATAGCCATATACTATATATATACTATCCCTCGTGATACACTTACAATCTTCATTTACTTTTATACTTCTCATACGTTTTTCTATCCCAAAAAATGGCCGAATTCGACTTTTAAAAGAAAGAGATTTTTAAGGTAATTCTATCAAAAAATCGTTTTCTTAGGATTTTGTTAAAAATTTGGAAAAACCTTCTTTGATACAATATATGCAATTGTATATTAAATTTTAAAAGGTTTCACTACGTAGAACTCGAGATATTTATTGTCAAAAATCACTATTTTCTGCAGTCTCCCATAAGAGCACATGTTAAATATTGCGATCTTCAACTCTAAATATTTTGATTTCTGGATAGTGGAACTTGTTTAAATTTTTCACAGCTCTTTATTGTACTTCAAAGAAGCTTCCTCAAGTTTTTAAAAAATATCCTAAGATAACGATTTTTAAAATTTTCGTACGTAACAAGTACAGGTGACCTTGGATGACCTTGAATTTTGAGTATGTTGTTTTTGAAATCATTAGCAACAACTTTTCTTAATAAACTTTTGCTCAAAAACCACATGGTATCGAGATAATATGACATAAAAACTTTTGTCTTTAGTGTACTGATAGAACT
>JAPYYW010001182.1:0-32855 GCA_030522545.1 Cremastinae sp. A BG-2022a | reverse complement strand
TATGTGTCCTATACTTTTTGAAGCATTAAAAAATTTTTTAAAGACATATTATGATTGTGAAATCAGACTTCCGGTTTTTCTTCCAAACCACCTTAATAAATGAAATTATGGATAATAATAATATTATTATTATAATTTGGTGGGATAAACTTACAATTTGTGAACGAGGTGATTTCGAAGATCGGGTGTGACGGATTGATGCCATTCCTTGGTGCCCTGAACGGGGGAGGCGGTAACCTGTCCAGCCTGAAGGCCACACGGTAATTGCAACGTCGCGAGACGATTGTCACTGAGTATACCGGGCTGTCCGGAGTCATTGAGTCCGAATAGTTGCATACTGACGGATTGCTGTATATTCGCGGCAGCCGCGGCTGCTGCGGAGGTCGGACCCGTCGTCGAGGCCGGTTGGCTTCCAGTCACTGCCACCGTCGTTGGATCGGAGCTCAGTGGAAGAGATACGTTCGGCGCGACTACCTGTTGCGATGCTCCGACTCCAGGTTGTCCTGGACCAGCTGTTCAAATTTTATCAAAATCATCCATATTAGCATCGATATACATTTTATATTTTATTAGTTTTTTTTTTTTTTGGTATTCCTTGCACGAGATAAATATCTTCTGAATGGCCTAATTCTTTTTTTCATTGCTTAAAAGTAACTTTTTTAAAACACCTTTTGTAAAAAAGAAGATGGGCTACCAATGGTTTTAACAGAGAATTTTTGTTTTGAAATTACGGTTTTTAGCATAGGTGTTAATGGAAGAAACGTTTCTTCACAACTTCAATTGAAAAATTTACATCTTTATTACCTTCAAATAATGTATATAAAGTATACCTTAAGGTATTCCTTGCACGTAGGGGCGGATTTTGCAGGGTCTAAACGAAGACCCTCAACAAACTTTCTTAAAAAATTGTTAACACGATTGTTAAATTATATATAAATGATTACAAGTTGATAATTATAGATGTTACACCCAATTATTAAAAATTAAACACGATTTTATGTTTATTTTCAAATTCTTGTAAAATTACATTTTTGAGGTTATACACAGGGGCTCCGAGTGTCAAATTGAAATAATTCTTTCAAATGTTCGATGATCCTACTTTTTTATGCGATAAATAAGTTTCTCACGTTAAAATTTATTCATGCTATAGTTTTTATTCATTATCTAAAGACAATAAAGATATACATTTTTCAATTGAAACGGAGTAGAGACGTTTCTGCCATTAACACCTATGCTAAAAATCGTAATTTCAAAACAAAAATTCTCTGTTAAAACCTTGGTAACCTATCTCTTTTTTTACAAAACGTTTAAAACAGTTATTTTTAATAATTTAAAAAAGAATTAGGTCATTCTATTTATTTATTTCGTGCAAGGAATACCTTAATTACTTTCATTTTAATTTTTTGAGGATGTCTTTCAAAGAGGAATTTGAGATATTAGTTTTTGCCAAGAATTTTTTATGACAAATTGCTCAAAATTAAACTTCATGTTTTTGTCATAAAATTATCATTTTTTCCCTATTAGCTCTAATATATAGTACTTTTCACAACTGTCATTGTTTAAAAAATAAAATGTGATGAAATTTAGAAAAATGTTTTCAACTTCATAACCTATTTTTAAAATAAAAAATCAAATATATGAATTTAAATTGACAGCGACCTAAACTTGTTTTATTTACAATCAGGGCAAATATATGCATTTTGCATAAGGAGCAGCATTAAAATTCTTAAATTTTACACTTTTTAAAATAGATTTCGTAACAACATATCAATAATTACCGTTTTTCAAATCACTCCAATTCACTTTTAAGTCAAGTTGAAAACTTATTTGTAACGTTTTTAAAAATAACATTCGCTGCAATCAGAGAATGTTCAAATAAAGTTATACATTTTTAGATATTAAGAATTATTAATATTTCGTTATATTAGAATTGTATCAAAGTCAATTTTACGACTGTTTCTCAGCAAAATATGGTATACTTTCTGGATGATTGTCATAAGCGTGAAAATTACGTCAGATCCCTCAAACTTTTTAATAAATTCGACACATACATGTCGTATGATAGTGTCAAAATAAGTTTACACCAATGTTCAACAAAACTATCGTAAAATTACGATATTTGTACAGATACTCAAATAATTTATGATAAAATAATTTCAAACTCGATAAATTGTTTTTAAAAAGAATCCCTTAGATTCCAAGAAATTGAAATATGAAAATGAAAATAATACCACGAAATCGTATTCTCACATAAAATCAGCGTTGAAAGCTGAATTTTAAATTGCGAAAATCTTCGTTAATAAGTTGGTCAGAACATGTTTTTTTTTGTGAAGATTGTACACAAAACTGGAACTTTTCTAAACAGTTTTATGATCAGTTGATTCCAGAAAAATAAATTTCTCTCTCAATCGACATAAATGAAGATCCAACACGTTTTTTATCTTGCAACTAGGGTTGTGCGAGTCTAGCAGATTTTTAACAAAACTATCGTAAAAATACATTTATACAGATACTCAAATAATTTATGATTTATTTCTGTACACGAAACTGGAAAATTTTCTAGTTTTCCGATCAGTTGAAACTTTAGAATCTAAAACTTTTGTGATCAGTTGATTAAAAAAAAATAAATAAATTTCTCTCTCAATCGAGACATTTGACATCCTCGAGATAAAATTCGATGGAATCGAGATAAATGAAGATTCGACTCGTTTTTTACCTTGCGACTGGGGTTGTGCGAGCCTAGCACCGACCAACGGGCCAGGTGGCCCCTGCATACCAGGACCGGGCATTCTGATTCCTCGTCCGACCCCCTGACCGGGTAGAAGGGGCGGCGTCGTCGTCGGGCACTGAATTCCAAGGGCGTCGTACGCTCTTCTCATGTCCGTTGGACTCGGATTCGGTTGACTATTTGGCTGAGGCGCCGCCGTCGCTGAAAAGGCCATAAAGGTTGTTTTTTAATTATGTTGAGTTCATGATCGAAAATTTTTTTTTTTTAATTTCAAAAATTTTACGTAACGTTCAATAAGATTCCCAAAACAATTTCACGACGACTGGCAAGCTCTTTGGATATTAAATAATTTCCGGAATTCAAGAATAATAACCATTTATGAGTAATGAAGTTAATTTGACTTTTTTTTTTAAATATGACATTGAATGTTCTGTTCAAAATCGAAAATAATGGAAAATTTTTTATGATTTTACGTAATATTAAATAACATCTTTTGAAGGCAAATTTTGAAGGTAACTTTTGAAGATAAAAAGTCGTGTAAAATTTTCATCACGATTAAAAAGCTTCTCATTAAGATATTAAGATGGTCTGATGATTTTCGAACTTGTTCAAGATTATGTGATGAAATTTGGTGTATGTTGAGATATTAATTAGTGACATATTAATGTCACTTGTCTTGAATTCAAAATTTAATATCATTCGTTTTCTAGAAATTGAGGTACTAATTCTTAAAAATCAGAAATTTTCGCCATCTCTTATAAACTTTATGTTAAAAGTTGTTATTTCTGACAATTAATATTTGAATATTTCGATTACTAAATTGTGAACCATCTTCAAATTTGAAATACCTTCTAATATTACACCAAAGAACGTTAATGCAAATTTTTAATGAATTTTGTTGGAAATAATTTTGCTTTTACATTGCATGCTTAACCTAAAAGCCTGAACGCGCCCATCATCGGACTACCTTAATTCTTACAAATGCCTTTTTTCTATACTTTCCCTTAAGAGCATGTGCTTCAAGTTGCAATTTTGTACGATAAATATTAAAGTAACAACCTTTATAATTTAATGAAAATTTTCCAGTTCTATATATGGTATTAAAAAAGCTTTACTTATTATAAAAAAAATATAATTTTTTTTTCTACAATCACAATTTAATGTACAATTGCACATTATATTAAGGTAGGAGTCGTGTGACAGTCTATTCAAAAGTTTGGCTGTACATGTTAACTAAATATTGAATCATCACTTGAATTTTTTGAGACAACATTTTTTTTTCAAAATTCATACTGATCTTCTTTGACGTCATATTAACATGTGTGCTAAATTTAAAGAGGCTTCACCATGAGGTTATCGAGATATTTATTTCAAAAAACTGTCACTTTTAACATTGGCTCTTATGAGAGATTGAAAAATGTGACGACTTTCAACAATTAATATCTTGATTATTAGATGGTGAAGCTTCATAAAATTTGGTATACATTTCGACACGACCTCAAAGAAGATTTGAGCAAATTTTTAAGAAATTCTGTCTCAAACGATTTTACGCTACTCCTACCTTAAAAAGATTTTCGCAAATTTTCAACAAAATCTTAAGAAAACGCTTTTATGACAGAACTACCTTGAAGAAGCTTCACATAATTTCACATAGAGAATATACCTGTCATTGGATGACCATACATTTTAAATGTTTTTTCTTCCAGTTAATTCGCATCAACTTTTCTGAATAAATGTTTACTCTTACAAATCTTTGTATTGGAGAAAAGCATAGTCAAACTTGATTTTTTTGCTTTACGAACTCCATACCCTTAAGACAGTACAACCGAGAAAGTCTATTCAAAAGTTTGTCCTTACGTGTTAACGAAATGTAAAATAATCGCTTGAAATATCTTGAGACATAATTTATTCAAAAAATGCACAGATCTTCTTTAGCATTGTGTTGAAGTGTATGCAAAATTTAAAAAGGCTCCACCATGTACTTATTTAGATATTAATTTTTAAAAATTACTGGGCTCTTATGGAAGATTCGAAAAAGCAACAATTTTCAATGTATAATATCTCGATTTCTAGACAGTGAAGCTTTGTAAAATTTTACACACATTTTTATGTGACATTAAAAAAAAGATCTGTACAATTTTTTAAGAAAATCTCTGAACACGGTTGTGCGGTTGTACTACCTTAAGAAACGAAATTTAAGGTAATTACAAACGATTAAATATAGATTATTAACTATTATATATTTTATAAACAATGTAGAATTATCAAAAAGTTTATTAGAAAAATTTTGAAGAAAATCTCTCTCAACACGGTATTGCGGTTGTACTGTCATAATTGCTCCCAATGCTAGACAAGACACCGTCCAACAAAGGCGTAAAAAAAACAGAATCGACCAAAAGCTCGGTCCGAAGTTTTTACTCACCAGCTGTCGGGTTAACAATTTTATTTCTGTCTGCCTGCTTCAAGGGCAAACAAACGGGACAATCGCTCCTCTGACAGTGTCTCCAGTGACCGATTATTTGCCTGGAGGAACTACAGTGAGGTACCGTACAGCTTTTGCCATCGGGACACGTCGACATGTGATTCAGGACGTTCTTCATCGTCTTGCAATGCGGCAGACTGCACTCCCATACTTCCCCATTCGTCTGACTCTCGCGCTTCTGACACTTGTGCGCGTGCAGCAGCAACACCAGTTGCTGCTGAATGAGCTTCCGTTTTTCCGGATCTGCCGTCGATTGTGGAGCACCTGCAATTAAAACAAAAAGAACGTTAAGGTGGTCCTATCGTTTTAAACAATTTGTCAGATTTTTTTTTTAATTAGAGGCTTTGGTACTTATAAATGAGAAGCTACCTGCAAAATTTCAGGGTAGGTCATCGACTTGATTACCGAGAAATTAATTATCAAAAATCGCTCATTTTCCTGATCAAAGCACAACGATGATGGGCAAATGTTTACTTCCGCTCACTTCAACATTGAATCCATTTATATAGCGAATCGTAAGATTTTTTCGAAAAACGGAACTCGAATTAAAGTATATTCCTACGAATCTTATCGTTTTGAAGAAAAGTAGAGTTATCGACCTATTTTTTTAGAAAATCGTTGTTAAGGATGTCTTCCAGGAAAAGTTGAATACTTTTTATGCATTCTTCGAAAAATACTTTTTACTGTAATTCGAGAATACTAAAATGGAGGGTCAAATTTTTAGGGATTAAGAATTATTATTGTGATCCAAAAAGTATATTTAGTAACGTTAAAACTTTTATTAAAGTTGTTGTTTTGATTAAGGGTAGAAAACCTGTAAATGCTTGGCGTATTACTATATAGAACTTTGGCTAACGTTTTATCGTCATTAATCGTTAATAATTAATACAAAAGGGCCTAAACCTCAAGTGTGTTTAATGAATATAATAAATAGTTTTAATTCAGAGTCACTCACGTGCAAAACAATTGCTTTTTGAAAATAAAGATATGGAATTATGTTCTCGTAACTACTCAATGTTAAAAATGGAATTTTCAATTACGAATATTATTATCAAATCGTCGGTAAAGACAGGTTTTTTTGTGCGAATTTTGTAACTAGAAACTTTTCCAATCGTTTCATCCCAACATTTTGGGATGTATCATCATACATTTTTCTTTTAATCAACATTTTTAATAGACATCCTGTATAAACGTAAGCATTTGCTCGAATATTTAACGGTTACGGTAATAAACGTCTCAAAGTTGGACAGCTAAGGGTTTTCTCACATTATCTTTTTTTTTTAAATTATTCAAACAAAAAACTGTATTTCAAATTCATATCTAAACAATTATCTGATATTTTAGATATCCAAAACTCATATTATGTATTAATTTTAGACAATATTTCTAATAAATAAATACACTCGAACGTTTGAATATATATATATAAGGTCCCAATAGTTGGATAGAAAATCGACCCTGTCTCAAGGGTCGAGCGAGTTTTTTTCCAATAAATTAACGTTATGAAAAATACAGTGCTTCGTACAGAAAAAAAATAATCCATACGATTTTATTGAGAAAAAAATAATTCAAAATAATATAGCCAAAATTGTCCAACTATCGGGACGTTTGCCTTACATGTGCCTAAAAGTAAACTCATTCCTAAAATGGCACAAAGTTGCACATTAATCTCGACTCGTGGTGAATTGACACTCTCACTCGTATAACTGTCACACTCGTGCTCGTGTCAATTCGTCAAAAGTCTTCGGTTCATGCCATTCGGTGTCCATTTTCACACCCTTTTTGCACTTTTATTTATTTATTTTTTATCACAATATACTGTTTAAAAGTTTATTATATAAACTTTTGAATAAATTAACAGGAAGATAGAAAAAACGAAATGTCGTTGAAAAAAACGATCTGTCTTCTGTGCATCTCACTGATAGACTGTCTCTTCGATTACAATTTTTTTTAAATCAACAAATTGTATTTTTTTTTGAAAATCTCACTCAACGACACTAAACACGAACTCTCAAATTTTTCTTGTCAAATTCCAAATCCTACGCTAATTACAGATCAGAGCATTATTCGTGAACCAATGCGAAAAGTAATGAAATCCCAGCAACCGCACGCGTTGTACCAAAATTCTTGTTGTTAAACAAAATCGATGCACGAACCATGTCTTTTGCAGACGATCGATAAAGTCGAACTTTTGTGCAACTACATTGGAATACAGTGACGAAGCGATTGCAGTGAACGTTTTTGGATACGAGTTTAACGGTTAAGGTAATCCTATCGTAGCAGACTAGTCAAAAGTCATTTAGAACTAACTAACGTAATTTACGAAAAAGTAGAAATCATTATAAAAAATATAGAAAGGAATAAGAAAATTTATGTATTGTCAACAAAATTGATATTTTTATTTACCAGTAATTGCAACATGAAAAACTAATTATCAACGATTCGAGTAGTACTCGAGGCTACCTCAAAATTTCAAAATGTTACGTAAACGAAAAAGTATACGTTGCTTTCCAAGTAAAAAAAAAGGAATTTTCAAAATTTTTTTTTGAGAAAATCAAGATAGGAAGGTGTGCACACTCAACGAACAAAAAAGATAAAGAAAACTTGACGACGTTCAGAAATTATGAGTGTAAATTGTGAGCACGTTTGAATTCGGCGGTTATACGCGACAGTTTAAATATATGGTGAAATACCAAGATCAGGTAAATGTCCTACTAGTTGATGTGTATACTTTTTTTTTCACACCAGAATGGAAAATTCGCGATTAATATCAACATAAAATTTTATCATGTCAATGCAGGTTTTCAATCGAGATTCATTTATTTATATTATTGATATACATATGTATTTTAATAAATGAATGTTAGAGGACAAGGGTGTCCGGGGGGTGAAGCCCCCCCCCTACACACAGAAAACAAACGTAGTTTTAAAAAGTAATTAATCATAATTACCAGATATCATATTTCACTCGATTTTGTCGAGGAAACTGCTGCTATGAGTTGATTGGTCATAGTTGCGTCATTCAAAAATATTTTTCTTAATTATTATTTTTTGTCGAGTAAATTTTACTTTCTTTATTGATTTCATCCAAAAAGAGCTGTTAAAAACCATTCAAAAATCAATTTTTACGTAGTACATAAATTCCAAAAATAATGAAGAAAATTTTCTTTACTTTATATTTATTGTAGATGATTTACTAATTTAAAAAATATAGCTTTAGTCTGTTGAAAAATTATATTTATGATTGAACCGTGCTGGACTCTGAACTTAACAGCAAGTTATAAAAAATAGTATACTATCGAATAATTAATGACATTTGTGACACTTTAACCACAATTGAGTGAGAGAAATGTCAGAAAAAATTTGGATATAGATATATCGTTCGTAGGTTTCGCGGTAGCTAACGAACCTTGACGCATGCGCATTATTTTATTTAAATATTTTGCAGCGAGGGAATGTGGCACTTTCCTCCCGCAAATCAGTGAGGAAAGTCGAACTTTCCATCAAGGTATGAAAAAAAGTATTAAACTAGACCTGGAAGACATCCTTAATGAACTTTAACTCGAAAATCACTTTTTGCCATCAGAGAAAAACTGAGCAGCAACTATTTTATTTAACCGTCAGCCCACAGCAACCTTAGGTAAAATATGAGTACGAAGACTGTAATTACCCGGTTGAGCACCACGGGCAGGCATTTGTCCCTGAGTGGCCTGTTGAGGGCCAGGTTGTCCGCCGCTGGGTGCGCCGGACTGTGGTTGAGCGGGGCTGGGCGCTGGGGGTTGGGCCTGTTGAGGAATTCCGCCCTCTTGTCCGGCGGTGACGTTGCCAGCGCCGGCGGGCCCGCCAGGGGCGCCGAATCTGCCGACCTGCATCGCGGTAACGTTGCCCCCGACGCCCCTCTGCATCGGCGTCACAACGCAGACCGGATTAACGACGCCCCCGGCACCGGCCCCGGGACCGCTCCCGGGTGAGCCGTACACGTACGGACTCGAGGCGCTCATCGGGCCCATGCTCGCCATACTCGACATGTTCGGAGGCGCCTGCATCCTCGGTCCCGGCCCGACGATCCCGCCCTGGTGAACCTGCTGGTGCGGACTCTGCCCTCGGGCAGGTCCGACCATGTGTGCCTGCTGTTGCTGCTGCTGAGCTTGCTGCTGGGCCTGCTGCTGGGCCTGCTGCTGCTGCTGCTGAGCTTGCTGCTGCTGTTGCTGAGCCTGCTGCTGCTGCTGCTGCTGCTGAGCCTGTTGCTGCTGTTGCTGAGCCTGTTGCTGCTGCTGCTGCTGCTGTTGAGCCTGCTGCTGCTGCTGCATCGCCACTGCCCGAGCGTTTATCATCCCCGGCCCGTTCTGCATCTGACCGTGGGGACCGCTCGGATGATGGATTCCCTGGGAATTCGGACCCATCATCGTCACCTGTTGATCAACCAACCGAATAATTAGTCAACGATCGATCGATGCGTTTACAGATAAAATATATCAGTTTTATAATCTATTGATCTATCTGTATATTAGTTTTGTAAAAAAAAAACAAAGAGACCGGTATGAGGAAAGAGGTATGAAAGAATGGTAGAAGACAAAAATGGGATACGGTTGAAGTCGTAAGGAAAAATATTAATGGGGGTTAATGTTAAGAACTGTAAATAGTTGTACGTAAGAAATAAGTGAAAATAAAAAATATATTAGTTTTCTTTTATTCTCATACTAGAATACTTCGCGCCCTCGCAGTAATAATAAAAAGATCCAAAATTTTTTTTTTTTGGGTTGTTTAATATGAATTCTGGGATTGCGCTGCAAATAATTACCATTTTTGTTATCTACAGGAAATTTCCGATCAAAGAAACTCTTAAAATCGAAAAAAAAAATTCTAAAAATATTTAGAATTTCGGTGAAGGTCACACTGGGTCTCGTGGACCCATGAAAAATTCAAATTACAATATCTTTCCTTTCACTTGACGAAATTAACGTCATCAGTGGTGATTTTCAAAGATTTTTGCAAAACTAAGCGAATGGCGCAGGAATCAGGTTAATACATTAATCATTTAAAAAGTTATGACGCCTTGAAGATTTTTGAAAAAATGGTATGTACCTTCAAAAGTTCGAAAAAAAATTTTTAACTTTTTTTTCTCGATTTTAAGAGCCTATTTGATCTAAAATTTCCTGTAGATAACGACAATTCAACTTATTCGGGGCACACACTAAGAATTCATATTGAAAAATTTTAAAAACTGATCCAAAAATAGATATTTTGGATTGTTCAATGACAGCAATGGAACATTCTGTGTTGTCAATCTTGTGGTATAGTTGAACGATTGACCGAATGATCTGAAATCATTGAGACCAATCGATTTGACAGTTGTTGTCATTTGTTCTCTATATTTTTGTTTAAATTTCAATTCGAGTATTTTCTATGTATTTGGATATCATCCTAAATTAATTTTTTGTTCATTTTTTTACGCGAATCTTTCCAATATTTTAATAGTTACTCTTCTATTCTGGAGAGAAACGAATCCAATAAATCAAAGATCATTAAAATCTGTCCAGCCGTTCTTGAGTTATAAATGGTGTAACGAACCCGACTTTGTTTTATGTATATAAGATGAGATTGAAATAATTAAACAGCACTTCCATCATTGAGAAATATTCAACGGTAGTCCATGAAAATGAAATGATTTTCCAATACAAATATAATTTACGATTTTTTTCAATTTAGTTATTCACTTGACATCAAAGAACTGACCGAATTCCCTTAACCCTTCGATGTCGCTGATTAAAACGAAACAATGTTCAAGTAGACCGTCTAACATTTTTCACTGTTTCGTCTATGGTTATTTTTTAATGGTATGTGTGAACGAAGCTAGTAGATGTATTTTTTTTTATAAAAGTAAAAAAAAATATAGATTTTACTATAACATGACCACTATACTGAATATTACAAAACTAAACGGATTTTTAAATTCTGTCTACTTTATTTAGATTCCAGAAATATTATTGGATTTTGATACATTGTGAATCCAGTTTTGAGATGAATGTAATTCTACTATAAAAATATATTCAATTTTAAAACAAACAGCGTAGTTGTCACTTCTTGGTAAAATCTACTGTCACGATTTTTCTCAATGTAAGGCTTTATACTTGAAAAATACTATTACGTTTTGAAGTTTATTTTTTTGAAATGTGCACTATTCCGAAAGTGTAGAGGAACCGGAACATTTGAAAATATTTGACAAATGACCATCTTCAAAACGTGATAATTTTTTTTTAATAATTGATATATTAACATAATTATAGCACCATTCTCTTCATTTTGCAAAAATCTTTTAAAATCACCATTTATAAAATTAATTTCGGCAAGTAAAAGGATATCCACGACGAATTCATATTGAACAAGCAAAAAAAAATGATTTTTGGATTGTTTTTTGAATTTTTCAATATTAATTCTTAGATGGTGCCCCAAATAAGTTACATTTTCATCATCTACGTGAAATTTCCGGTCGAATAAGGTATTCAAGGCCTCATAACTTCAAATAATTGATGGAATAACATCATTCTTGCGTCATTCGCTTCGTTTTACAAAAATCTTTAAAAATCGCCCTTAATAAAATTAATATCGTGATTAGGAAAAGAAAAGATATCGCAATAAGTTAAATTTTTCACGGGTCTAAGAGACCCAGTGTGACTCCTGTAAGAATTCATAAAATTTCTTGAATTATTTCCTTTCAATTTTAAGAGCGTATCTGATCGGAAATTTCCCGTAGATAAAAAAAATGATAATCATTAGAAGCGCAATCTCAGAATTCATATCAAACAATCGAAAAAACTGGAATATGGATCGCCACTATAACCTGCTAGTAAAAAATAAAAATAAATAGCTATATAATTATATATTTATTTATACAGTGCACGCCACTTGAAGTGGGACAGTTTCCGTAGCACTCACCATTTAAACTGTCCCACTTCAAGTGGCGTGCACTGTATATAGCTATATTTATTTATATATTTATATATAGCTATATATAAAAATAAATAGCTATATATTTATTTTTATTTTTTATCTTATTCATCTGTATAGAAAGAAAGATGATTACGGTGTTGAGGGGTTGTTTGTTGAGACTGTTGGCGACGATTAAGCCTCCACCGGCCATGCCGCTCATATTGTTGTTCCCGGTGACGCTGCTCGACATGACGAGGCCCGAATTCATGTTACCGGGCATGGACATCGCCGGATTACTGCTGGCCATGCTCATGGACGATTGGAGTCCGCCCATCGAGTTGGCGATCGAGGACATCGGATTGTTCGCCAGCGAGCTCGCAATGCTGCTCGGCAAATTTCCCATGACCATTTGCTGCTGGTCGACGACGCCTTTCGTCACCGAGACGTTCGGTGGCGACTGCATGTTCGGACTCTTGTTGCCTAACGCCCCCGCTGCCATCGCCAACGAATTCGCGACCAGCGTTTTGTTGCCCTGTTGACAATTCAAACGAGAAAATTAAGAATTTTATTACCACAAGAAACAAATTTTTATTTCATTTATATATATTTGAATAATTTAAGGATTTATGGAACAGACGATCGCAGAAAAAAAAGTCCATTTTTTGACGTTAAATTCGTATAATTTAGACTCTGACTTTTTTGCTAAAAGATTGCCAATTTTTCGAATCTTACTTTGACTATCAGTAACTTGAGCATATTTTAATAATAAATTAGATGTTATTTTTATTTGTTTAAACAAGTAAAATAAATTTAGTAAAACATTTTGAAATTACTGTCAATATAAAATGAATGCTGTTACGAATTTTTTTTTTTTAATTCACAAGAATTCTCCATAAAAAGCAATGTTAAATCTCAACAATTTTGGAGTTTGATAACTCTTGAACCATTCAGTAAAACGATTTCAAATTTGGCCCGACATTTTTTCAGGTGGTTAAGAACAAAATACCAAAAATTTATCAAATTCTTATATTTTTTAAAACATCGCTCATACATTCTTAAGGACGTACGATTCTGGCTTTTCAAATCGAATCAAACTTTTTAAGTCTTTGTTTGACTATCAATTAACAATTTGAGCATATTTTAGCAATAATATAAAAATTTTTTCTTATTTCAACAATTGAATTTAAAAAATTGGAGTAAAACGTTTCGAATTTACTACCAATACAAACCGAACACTACTACGAATATATTAAAAAAAAAAAATTCACAAGATCTCATATTTCTAAATTTGTATTCAGTGAAAATTTACGAATTCTCCACATGAAGCAATGTTAAATCTGAATTCGATAAAATGATTTCAAATTTGGCCCGACATTTTTTCATGTGATAAAGAACAAATATCAAGAATTAATCAAATTCTCATATTTTTGAAAATATCGCTCATCCATAATTAAAGGACGTATGGAACAGACGAATCCAGCAAAAAGTACATTCTTGACATTAAATTCGTGAAATCCCGATCCTAGCTTTTGCTAAGATTTTTTGAGTCATAGTTTGACTATCAATTAACAACTTGAGCATATTCTAACAATAATTTAAACATTTATAATGGTTTAAACAATTAAATGAAAACAATTTTTTGTAAAACGTTTTTAAAATACTGTCTGTACAAAATGAACACTACTACGAATATACAAAGAAAAATTCACAAGAATCTCATATTTAAAAATTTGTATTCAGTGCGAATTTACGAATTCTCCATATGAAGCAATGTTAAATCTCAACCACTTTGAAGTTTGATAACTCTTAAGGATATCTATAAGAAATGTGAAACGAAAAATGTATCATTTTGGAATGAAACGATTGGAAAAGTTTCCAGTTACAAAATCTGCACAAAATAACCTGTTTTTACCAACCATTTAATGAAAATATTCGTAATTGCAAATTCGATTTCTAACATTGAGTAGATGCGAGAACACAATTCCGTATATTTATTTTCAAAAACCAATTGTTTTACACGTGAGTGATTCTGAATTAAAACTATTCATTATATTCACTAAATACTTTTAAACCTGTAGGACAAAGGAAAACTTGAGGTTTCAGGCCTTTTGCATTAATTATTAACGATAAATGACGATAAAACGTTAGCTCTATATAGTAATAAGCCAAGCATTGACAGGTTTTATAATTTTAATCAAAAGAACAACTTTAATAAAAGTTTTAACGTTACTAAATATACTTTTTGGATCACCACCATAATTTTCAATTCCTAAAAATGTAACCCTCAATTTTAGTACTCTCGAATTACAGTAAAAAGTATGTAAACAAAAAAATTGTGAAAAGTATTGAACTTGACTTGTAAGACATCCTTAAGCCATTGAATAAAACGATTTCAAAATTGGCACGAAGTTTTTTCATATGCTCAAGAATGAAATATGAAAAATTAATAAAATTCTCATATTTAAAAAAAAATATTGCTCGTACAGAATTAAATGGGTTTAATATTGATTTACTTGTGACTGAATGAGATGATGAGGAAGCTGCTGTTGCTGTACGTGCTGTCGGAGATCGGCGTCGAGGGCGCCATTCTGTTGCCCGGGTCCTGGACCTGTTGCCGGTGGTTTGGCGCTCTCCGTCGCGGAACCCCAGGACCCCGAGGACAGAAGATCGTCCGGCAGATCATTTTCGAGATCAAACATATCCGTGTTCGTTATGTAATCTGAGAAAGCCAAATAAATCAATGAAAAAATTATTACCAGCTGACGATCGTTCTTTCACGATTCGTTACTGAAAACGACAAGAAAAAAAAAAACAAACAACAAAATGGTAAAATGAACGAAGACAGTGCTCGACTTTTTTCCAAAAAAAAAAATGAAAAAAAAAAGAAACTAAAAAATAAAATAGAAATCTAGAACAAATTTTTCACAAGATAATACAAAAAAGTCAAGCTCCTGTTAACTTCGCGAGGTGCGAACTTCGATCGTTGATTTTTTACCAAAAAAAAGAAGAAAAAAAAATTAACGATTTACAGTACCAACAGATACCAAATTGGTTAGTAATTTTTAATGAGGGTAAAAAAATTAGTACCGTCACCACTGCAGCTTCAATTTTTCAACTTGTAGCTTCAAAGTAAAACAAAGAAAAAAAAAAAAGAAAACTACCATCGCGAAATGAAAGCACTTTGTGAAAAAAAAAAAATCGGTAAACAATCTCGCAGGTTCTATATAACAATGGTCTATGAAAAATTTTTTAAATTGCTAAAATCGTTTTAAAAATGTTTATCCAAGTATATTCAAAGAAAGGCTCATCAAAGTTCACGTAATCAGGGTCCAAGACTGCAAAACAATTCTAGTACAAAATGCACATTTTAAACACAAAAACGAGGGTAACAACGAAGAGCAAAAATAAACTTTCGTAAATGGTAATGCGCAGGTAAAGGTGTAAAAGTAAAAAAAAAATACAATTTTCACAGATTTTCTACGATATTGACGCCGAGAACGAGATATGGATAAACAAATGCGTGAAATAAATAAGACATGAGACATACACCGCACGAGCAGAAACTCAAGGGAGCCTGAAATACAATAACAGCTAATTTTTTTCCTTAAACTCGATTTTTCTCATCATTTTCCGATCGAAATAATTATTTTCCACATTAAACTCGTGCTTAACTACGAAAAAGCGGCAAAGCTACCATATCTGCAATTATTCTTAAGAATATTTGGATCTGTTTGAAAAAAAAAAAAAAACAGAAAAAAAATAGAAAAAAAGACACATGCGTAGAGATCAAACACAGTTTTCTTGGAGTTTAATCCGGGGAATGAAGAATACGAAAATTAATAATTGCATATTAATATTCATTGTAGAACGTTTTATTTGAGTGTCCACCGGTGTGAGTCGAATAGTGAGTCTCGTGTGACAAAATGAGACCAGCGCAAAGGTTTATTTTGCTTGCGATTGCATTTTCATAGACTTTTCCTATTAAAAGATGCCTATCGGATTGTATGTATGGGGAGAAAAAAAAGTGTCGAAAGATCACTCAGAGACCTGCTCTGCCTGGCTTCTTCCTGCAAATTCGAAAAACCTTCCAAAATTACAAAAAGAATTTGATCTATCGGTCCTGCCATTTCCAGCTGCCAGAGACATATTGCTGTTTGTCGCAAAGTTTTTACATGGAATTTTCTTGTTTGAGATTCTGAAGCTCCGCGAATATTTGCCGCATGTCTGTCTTTTCAATAATTAAGTTTCTAATTCATTATTAACCAATTCAATTGATATTTGACTTTTCGGAGAGTGTCACTCTCTGGGAATGAAATTTTTATTGCCTCGTCGGAAGAGCCATCCCACCTGAGAAATGTTTTTTTTTCTTGGACCGAATGAGAATCGAATGATTGAAATTTTGGGAATTTTCTTCTTTTTCTCTTTATTGTTGTTTTTTTTTTTGGCTTTTTGAATAATATTTACGTCTTTTCTGGGCTGTATGGTTGTTCCAAGGCGGCGCTGGCTGATGCTGTTGCAGATGTAGCTGTTGAGACGGGCCCTGCATTTGTTGTAAGTTACCACTGCCACCTCCCCCGTAGTTTGTGTAATGGTGCATCATTAGAGGCGCCATACCCACTACATGTGTCATACGTTTTTATTTGATTTAGAGACATTATTTTTGTTTTTGCTCGGTTTAGTTTTGGACTTTTCAATATTATTTTTTGACTCTCTCTCTCTCTCTCTCTCATTTTCCTTATCAATCCAAAAAGCAAATTGATTGAAATCAACTCGAGTCGCACAAACTTCGAAACGCTTGCGTCTCTACAGCAATCCAAGCTCTGCGAAATATTTTTGACAGAAAAGCGGAAGGGTTTTGCAAGTTTCTGCGACTCGTTTCTCAATTTCCACATACTTTGACGGATGAGAGAAAAATAAGTGAAATTTCTATGCTTAGGGTAAAAACTCAATGCTCTCGATGTCGAACCATCTGGTTCGACCATAATTCTCTTTTTCCAAATTTTGTTTCGATACTTTTTTTTTGTGTCTTTGTGGAAACAGGGATATTCGAGGAACAAAATAGTGGCAAGTGACAGATCGTAGAGAAGATCCGATTGGAAGAAGAAGAAAAATAGAAGAGCAAATATAATTAAGAGTAAAAAGAACTTGGTTAGTGCATAGCTCATGCGAGCAAAATAAACGAGTCAACAAAAATTTAAATATATATAAATATGTAGACATTGGTTTTTGAAGTATTGTCAAATATGCTCTTACATCCAGCATGCGCTACAAAACTGTATCTAAAGAATACTCAGAACTATTACAAAAAAACTATTAAGAGATAATGTGTTGTATACAAAGAAATGGACAATATCAAAATCCATGTTGTTGTTGTTCCTTTTATCTTTATCGATTGATTTTTATTCCACAGATAGGAAGATAGATGTGCCGAAGGATGTTGGGAAGCGGGACTCTGTCTTTAGGAAAATTTCTGTCCGACAAGGTCCAGTTATTTGTCAACAGACACCGAAGCTCAAAATTTTGGTCAAAATTCTGTCATCTCGGTTACAAAAACGAATAAACAGGCGAAATACATGTGCCGGATGATGTTGGCAAGTGAGACTGAATCTTTTGTAAAAATTTCTCTTCGATAAGGTCCAGTTGTTTGTCAAAAAAATATCAAAGCTCAAAATTTTGGTCAATTTTTTGTCATTTCGATTGCAAAAACAAATAAATAAAGGAAATAGATGATTCGGAGCATGTTGGAAAACAAGACTGAATCTTTTGTAAAAATTTTTGTCCGACAAGGTCTAGTTTGTCAACAGATATGGAAGTTCAAAATTTTGGTCAATTTTTTGTCATTTCGATTGCAAAAACAAATAAATAAACGAAATTGATTATTCGGAGCATGTTGGAAAGCGAGACTGAATCTTTTGTAAAAAATTTTGTCCGACAAGGTCTAGTTTGTCAACAGATATGGAAGTTCAAAATTTTGGTCAATTTTTTGTCATATCAATTGCGAAAGCAAATGAATAGACGAAATAGATGTTTTGGAGCATGTCGGGAAGCAAGACTGAATCTTTTGTTAAAATTTGTGTCCGACACGGTCTAGTTTGTCTACAGACATCGAAGCTCAAAATTTTGGTCAATTTTTTGTCATTTCGATTGCAAAAACGAATAAATAGACGAAATAGATGTTTTGGAGCATGTTGGGAAGCGAGACTGAATCTTTTGTAAAAATTTTTGTCCGACAAGGTCTAGTTTGTCAACAGACATCGAAGCTCAAGATTTTGGTCAATTTTTTGTCATTTCGATTGCAAAAACGAATAAATAGACGAAATAGATGTTTTGGAGCATGTTAGGAAGCAAGACTGAGTCTTTTATGAAAATTTCTGTTCGATAAGGACCAGTTGTTTGTCAACAGACACTGGGGCACAAAATTTTGGTCAAATTTCTGTCATTCCGATCACAATGACGAATAAATCGTGAAAATCGAGTAACTCTGACGACCCGTTCTCGTCCCGGACTCTCCCGATCATCCCGAAGCTTCGGAGCGAGTGACAGAAGAGCCCGGAACGTCGTTGGACACGAAAACGTCCAAATATCGAAGAAAGTTCTCGGGTGACGCAAAGAAACGACAGAGAATTCGAAATACGTGATGAAAACGACATTGAGGTTATCTCGGAGACATTTCGCGTTCGTTGCGGGCCGAGACGTACGTCTCGAAATCTCCGGCTCGGCGACGTTTGTTTCGAGTCGGGAACGTCGTCTCGTCACGTCGAGGAAAAAGACCGGGAACGATCGGAGAGGAAAAAATAACAAAAAAAAAAAACAAAAAAAACAAACAGGAGGAACGAGAGTCGCGTGGACGAAGCTTGGGACAATCGGGGACGCGTTGAGCGCTGAAACTCGGCTTACCCGAAGAATCGGAGGGTCCCTGGAAGGAATCCCCGAGCTTGGGCCGTTTGTTCGGCGGGCCGTCCACCAGGTGGTCGGCCATGTCTCCTCGTTGGGCTCGGAAACGAGCGCCTTCACCGTTGCTATTGCCCGTTTAACCGCCGTTTAACCAGCGTACGCTTTTCTACGTCCGTGTGCGAAGAAAACGCGCTCGCGTGCGCGCCCCCGTTCACGCCGAGATATCCACTTGCTCGCGTGTTTTCACTCGTCCCGGCGCGGACAACGACGCTCGGACGGTAACGAAAAAAGAAAAGAAAAAAAAAGCAACGCGACAGAATAATGTACCGAAGAGACGACTCTTTCCCCGTCGTCTCGCAAATGTGCTCTGTCTCTCTCTCTCTCTCTTTACCACGAAATCCGCACTCTCTCTCTCTCTTCGTTAAAACGCGCGACGACGATGGCGAGGATTCGGAGATGCCCTGCTCGCGGGAGCTCTCACTCACCGCGCGTGTCGCACAACAAATCCTCCAGCGGCGATAACAACACGGCGAGGAACGACGCGAGGAAGCGCGCCGCGGCGGAGCGTCCCCCGTACACGCTTTGCCGCCGCAGCATCAGCCATCGGGCATATCACTCCGTTGATCACGGCACTTTTTTCTCCCTCCCTCCCTCCCCCAACCTTCCTCCTCCCGCCCTCCGTTCTCTCCACAATTTCGCGAGAAGACGTTCCACCGTGGTGAATAATTGTGATAACGGCCAGCGGGGGGCGACGACGACGGCGATGGCGAAAAAAAAGGCGCGCGGGTGCTCGCCCGCGGACACCGTGGAGAGCACGCGAAAAAAAAGAAAGAAAAAAAAAACGAAAAGAGAGAAGAAAAACACACGCGCGCAAATATCGCACACGGTAGACACACTTTCGGCAGTTCCTCGAGATCGTGCGGCCGGGGGGGTTCCGACGGGGGAACGAGAAGTACACGAAGGGGGAAAAAAGGAAGGAACGAGGGGGGTGGCGGTGGTGCGTGTGTGCAGGGGGGAAGAACACTTTTCGTACGGCGGCGGCGGTGGCGAGAGGGAGAAGGGAGGGAAAAGGGGGGGAGGAGGAGGAGGAGGAGGGAAAGGGGGAGAGAGAGGAAAAAGGTGAGGAACCACGGGGTGGTAGTGGTGGTGGTGGTGGAGGAGGGAAGGGAGGCGCGATCGTCGACGTCCGAAGATGTTCGGCCGCTGATGCACGGCGATGGGCTCGGGACTACGGCGACGTTTGGTTCGCGCTCGGTCGAGCCTCGCGTGTGTTATTTTGCCGTTTGACCGATTGGCGCTCGTGACGCCGACAGATCGGCGGGCAACGCGCCTCGACGCGGCCCTCGTACGAGGCAGGATCACGATGTCCACGAGTCCGGCGGCTCGGCGGCGCGATTTGCTCGTATCATCGCAAAAAACAGTCCGTACCCTCGCTCGCTTCGTTTGCACGGGGTACGTGTCTCTCACTCGCGCTCACTCTCTTTCTCTCTCTCACTTTATCTCCGTCTCACTCACTCGCACTGGCACTCTCGTCTTCTTCTTATCCGCTCTACGTTTCGGCGGTCGCGCGCGCTCGTCGCGCTTCACGGTGGAGAAAGACGAAGAGACGGCAGCGGCGCGCACCACCACCTCTCACTACGGGACACGACACTGTACTAATATAATGTCTGCGCGCACGCCGCTAACTCGCCGCGACTATATCGCGCCCGAGCTCCGCTGGCACCATCTTTACTACACACACTTTACCTCTCCGCCGAGAGAGAGACCGCCTCGCTCGCTCCCTCTCGCGTAAACGCCGATTCCCGCACCTCTTCTCTCTCTCTCTCTCTCGCTCGCTCGCTCACTCACTCGCTCTCTCGTCGCGGTGGCTTTTTAATGGGCGCGCGAAATCGACGCGTAACGCAACGTCGATTCCGCTTTGTCGCCGCGGTACGCGATATCGGCCCTCGCTCCGTATCTTCGATCCACCTCGCCGTGTATCTTATCCCGACGCGTATGCACGACGGCCGAGGGATCTTTTCGAATATAACGTCAAGCTACGCCGTGACGCGTAATAACGGGGCGGCGAGCGGGACGAGGGGAGGGGGGGCGGGAGGCGGGTGGGTGGTTCGTCGGGCAAAAGGGGGGATGAGGGGTTGACGACGGCAAAGAGGGAAGAGGAGGGTTGAGGACAAGGAGGGAGGATGCTCGGAGATATATTCGCGAAGCTGGCTTGCCGCACGGGGCTACCGCGAATTTCGCGGCCGATGGAATATCGGCTAACGTAAAATGGCGGCCGTGCGCGCCCGTTCGACGAAAAGTTTTTGTACGGCTTGTCAGGGAAAAATATGCCCCGAACTGTGTGTTGCCTGTTTCTTTCTCTCTCTCTCTCTCTTTTCCTCGTTCCCCCCTCGTCGTTGCGATTCCGCGGACGTCGCTCCAGACTCGGTTTCTCATTGGTCCGAGCGGTCACGTGACCGGAGGGGACGCTCACATTGGCCGACGAGACCCGAGGCCACGAACGACGTGGCTCGGCTCACGCCGGCGTCGCTCGAGACGCTCTCGCGACGCGCGTTGCTCTCACTGCGCGCGACGCATCAACATGGCGGGTCGCGCTGCCGCTCGTTCCAACGTTTCGCACGATCGTACCGGGGGTTTCGTTGCTTCCAGAAAACACCGAGTTCAGACTTCGGCTCGACGTTTTCTCGATGCATGCCCGAGGAAACGCGAGATATGTCGGCCGGAACGTTGGAACGTCGCTGGCGCGCGTAAACGCGTTCTCGAATATTCTCCCGGTCGCGAGATCTCGGCGTCGCAACTGTCACTCGGGACAGAGGCGGCTCTATCTGTCATATTTTTGTGTTTATTGACTGCGAGAGCACGCTGGCTCTTGCGAGTTTCAAACGTCGTCGTCCCGCGCAATACCGGTGTTTCTCTCTCTCTCTCTCTCCTTCTTTGTTTCTCTTCGTACTCGACGCGAGATACTCTGCACGTGTCTCTGGGAGGGAAAAAGGGTGCTTTCCAGCTACGACATGGCTTGACACAGAAAATTCTTGTTTGGTTGGCTGTGTCGCCGAAATTCACGCCGGTGTTCCAACGAGCACGCCTCTGTGTATCAACACAGTGTCACTCTGTGCTTCCTTGTTGGAAAGCACCCAAAGAAAACACGCTGGTACGTGCAATAAACGAATCGTAAACGATTTTTCGAGTTCTCTCGCGATCGGTGGGGGGATTCGGAGCGCGCAGCGGAGCCGAGGAATTCCGCCATTCTTGAAATTCCAGTGAATGGTTGGGAAGGCTCTCTCGGCTCCTCAGCTGTGAGCTCGGCGGCGCTACGGGCGCTCGATCCGGAGCCCCGCGGTTGTCGAACTCTCTGGAAGCTCCGTGATCGCGCGAAATCATCAATAAAACGATGATTCTAACCTGAAAAAGAGCCGGCATACTTGACGCTCGGTCCGCGGGGAGGATCCGAGTGCGGTTCTGTTATGAAATTTCCCGGTAATGTCACGCGGAGCCGAATCTTCGGCGAGCCGGTTGGCCCCGCAGCTCGCCGCAATCACGACATCTGTTCGACGCCGAGTGAATTTTCCATTTTTTTCCGCGATAAGGGAGTCGAGGGGTTGCTTTTCGGCGTCAAATTTGCATAACCTACGATATCGCGGGGCCGTGAACGGCGAGAAGCGAATTTTCGACCACCGGAGATGTGTGTGCATTCCCGATGCCTCCCTCCCTCTCCGCCCCGGGCACTCTCGCCGCGAGACAAAGAGCGTCGCGCGCCTCTTATACCTGTACACAAAAGCCTCCGCGTTCCCTCGACAACAAAGTTGTACCTGGGAATATAGTTACTCGGAGCAACGACAGGTCGTGTTGAGAAGCTGCCACCGAGGGGAATGGGATACACGGGGTGGGGATATGAAACGCGCTAAAAGTGCGATATTCCGACGCAAGGTGGCTGGCTTTATTGCAACTTTGCCCGTCGGGGCGCTTTCTGATGTTACCGCGCGAGGCTCTCTCGGACATATGGCGTACCTTGACTCTGAAAGACTCATCTCATCGCCAATTATGCAGTAACATCTCTCAATTATTCGAATATGTAAGCGCGTGTAGCACGAAAATGAGTGTAAGAAACAGTTATAATTAATAAAATATATTTTTTCAAACTTCAATACAGCAGTTTCATTTGTCAAGGGACACGGCAGTGTCTCGACGTCAAGTAATGAAAGATATAAATACTGTCTCAACAAGTAGACGAGTTGAAGAGATAACAAATACGATCTTGTCTCTCCTGAAGCGCGGGAGAGACGCGGAGCTCGAAGAACGTTGGGTTTTCGAGAAAAAATGGCCTCCCGATGATTTACGGGGCTCTGACGAGAGCTAATTCGCGCATCGGGAGACGGGAGTGTAGCGTGAAAGGGGCTGGAAAGGGGAGAGATAGATAGATGCAGTTTATTATACTAGAGTATAAAACCCTTGTGTACAGAGCGAGGTAGATTGGGAGTACGGGAGAAAGAGAGAGAGAGAAAGGCGTCGCGCGCAAGGTTGCTTTCCCGACTCGGACCGTCGGGAAAGACGAGCACGGCGGCACGCGCCGCTTACGCCCACGCGACGTTTATTACCGTCGATATATAGCGAGAGAGCGAGGAAGGGAGACGAATTCGTCGGCGGTGGCCGTGTTGCTCTCTCGCGCGGCGCCGTGTTGTCAGCCGGGTGTCAAAAGCGTCGGACGACGGTGGCGTCATTGGTAGTAGTATAGCAGCGGCTACCGCACCGAGCGAAAAGAATCACGCTGCGCGATTGGTCCGCGCGGGGCGGGGAAAAAGTCGGAATTGCGGCGTGGCAGCAGCTTATAGCACCCGTGTGCGGCTCGTCGCCTCGGTGACAGCGATTTTTTTCTACCGAGAGTACCGGAAACGATATCCGTATGACATTTAACACGCCGATTGACGAGCAAGAACCTCCGATCCCATTCTCGACCTACGAATTTCTCTCTCGCATCCGATCGACGCTTTAAATTTGCCCAGAACCCCAGTCATGAATGAATGTACATCGATAAACAGTCCCGCAAGAATCTTAGACTCCTTATTTAACCTGTAATGAACAAATTATATGAAGCGAGCCTTCCTCTCGAGGCAAACGCACGCGACTCTGTTGTCGACGCCTCTCTGGCTGCGAGCTCGCTGCAGCGACAGCCAAACAAAATGGCGCGAGCGATAGCCCCGCTCGCGACTCACAATCATTGAGTCCGGCGCCTGAAAATATCGCGAGTCGCGTCTTTTTGCTGATGTAGAGGCACGCGTACGTCCTTATATATATATATACATATGATGTATTTGTATATATATGTATATATCGACGAAGAAGCCATGACGGTTGATCACTTTGGCACGCTTCGCGCTCGCCCATCAGTTTTCATTCATATCATGAAGACGGCGAGCCTTCAAGACTGATGACGTTTAGTTTCTCTCCCGAGAGCGACGTTTTCCCCGCGGGATTGTCGATTTTTTTGACGTCGCTCGGCGGGAGGGTCACATCGGCCGTGTTTGCACACGAACGGCGAGCAACCTTACCGACGGAGCGCCCGCGATCGACTCCTCGGCTGGGAAACACGAGATACAGAGGCGGCGCACCGTACGCTCCCTCGCTCATTTTTTCAACATTTTTCCGGTGCATCCGAGCTACATCCTCTCTCGATTTATCGGGACGATCGGTCGCGCTCGTTAATTCTTTTCTCTCTCTCTCTTTCACGCGCGTCAAATGCTCGTGTGTGCAGAGCTGACCTCGCGGCGAGGTTGAAGGCGAGACGATAACGCTGACGCACGCCGATCGAGATAAGACGAAAGGCTCCTAACCGAGCGAGAACCTCTTTTTCTCTTTTCCCTCTTCACGATCTTGATACTGACGAATTTTACGAACTAAAACGCTCCTGCATCTATTTATAAAAAAAAAAAAGATGGTCGAATGGGGTAAGGAGAGGGGGGAGGGGGAAGAGAGGAAGACGAAGGATTTTGCAGGAAGGTGTCGGTACAGTACCAACCAACCGTAAGCGTTTGGATCGCGTGTACACGCCCTGACAAAAGTTTTTACTCTACGGTCGCCATTTTCTCGTAATTCTCGGCGATAGCAGTCAAAACACGAGTGAATTTCTCGCTCCTGTTTTCTTTCCTCTCTTTTTTTCTCGTCGACGACGATGAAACAAACGAGAATGAGGCTCGTTGACCTAATTTTGGAAACGTCCGAGTACCGAAGTATTCGTTTAATAATATCCGGAGATGCGAGAAGCGCGGCGGCGCTCGGACGCGAGTCTGTGTCCGTGTACGCGCACGCGGAACAAAGCCTCGCTCTCTCTCTCTCGCTCAGCGTTACCGTACATACACGCGAGCCCCCGAGAAAATGTTGAGCGAACACGTTTGGTTAATATATTGCAGGGATACACGAGCGCCGCGAATCGCGATGAATGTGTATCTCGTGTAACGGGGTTGGCACTCGGTAGGCGCGGCATAACGGTTATGTAAGGTCGCGAGAAGCACCGCCGGGAGAGAGAAAGAGAAAGAAAGAGAGAGATGGGTAGACGGAGAAAAATCCCCGAGAAGAAAAAATCACAACACGCAATTGCGTTTGGATCAACATTGACCTTTGGCATTAATTAATTGGGCTAAAGTTCCGAAAAGTGGTTATGTCCGATTTTGATAAAATTTGGTACACATGTTCTCTTTGATACATAAAAATAATTACTTTCGCCGTATAAAATTCTACGAGAGGGAAAAATTCAGTTTGCCGAATTAGTTTTAGTTTTATTCGGGAAGTAAGGGCTCGCTCGGGGAAGGAAAAAAGTTTCGGGACGATCCGTGACTCTCCCTCTCGCGTAAGAAATAAATACGTTCCCCTCCCCCCAAACGGGTCGTGTTTGCAGAACGGAGGGAAGCTAGTCGCTTCGGTGGTATTTACGTGTACACGCGACTACATATACGCCTCGGGGCAGAGAGAGGGATGAAACCTAATCGATCGACGCCTTACTACGACCCAACCCCCGAAACGTACGCGCGCTCTCGCCCGTGATATCGTGAGAACGAGGGCTCGCTCGAGTCGCGAAAAAAAAATGAAGCGTCGGGAATCGGAGACGAGAGCGAGGAGCGAATGAAAAAAATTCGCGAAATATTCGCCTCATATTTCGCGCTACAAAATCATTATTATGTTTTTTCGTTCATTAGACCTCTTTCTGGAAATTTTTCTGTCACGCAGAGACACGCGAAACTCTTTTTTTCTACGCAGTTATTATCTCGTCCGAGAAAATTTTCTAGGTGGCGCCGCGGTAGAAAGGTCAAAGGCGACAGGGTCGATCCTCTCTTCGCGTCTTTTTGTTTTTTTTTCCCCGTATTCTCGCCGGACGCAAAATTCACTCGTTCCGAGAGCGCGTCCGGTGAAAATACGGACAGGGCGGTCGTTACTTTCTCCAACGCTGTGCGTTACAAATCGATTCCGCGCCGCTGCTAATCGTTCCGAATCCGTCTCTCCTTCCCTGCCCCCCCCTTCCTCCCCCTCGCCTCGATTTTCTCGTGCAATAATAAACACGAGCGGAGAAGGTTCTCGACCATTTTGTGGAAAACACGGCAGCCCGAGAAAGAAAGAGGGGAGAATCGGAAGGGGGAGAGGAGAGACCGGTAAAGGTTGGGCCTACGTGTCTCGGAAGTACGGTCGCGTGCCGCCACCTCCCACTCGTCACCTTCTTCCTTCTCGCGAGAATATTCACACGCGCGCCGCTCACCCGAAAATGGCGGGAAAACCGCGCGGATTCGAACGTATTTCATTGTCAATTCGCGTCTTGCGACCCGTTCCGGCTTCCGACGATTCACTACTGTCGAAAAGGCACGGTCGTCGTTTGACGCCAAGTAATCAAAGAGCGAAATCGACGAATTCACGTGTCTAGACAATAGCGTGTTTATTTATGGTAAAATTTGACGCGCGCAAGCGCGTGGATTTTTTTGAACCGCAGTTTTTAAGATGATATGAAAAATGGAGTCAACGATAATTTGCTGTTTTTTTTGGATGATTATTTGAAATGTTTTTGAGAAAGTTTTGAAAAATTTTTTTTAATTAACTAGAAAAATATTTTTAAAAATTTGTCAACAAATTTGAAGCACACGGGGGTATGGGGTATTTTTCGATCCCAATTTTTAAACTGTTATAAAAAACAGAATGTACAACATTTCTCTATTTTTTTCAGAGGTTTGCCTATTTAATATACGTTTTTGAAAAAGTTTTGAAAAAAAATTTAATTAAAAATAAAAACATTTTTTAAAAATGTATTTTAAAAAACGAGATAAAAACTTTTTATGGTAAAACGTGAATTCAAATTATCTGAGGTTCAAAAAATCCTACGCGCCCTCCCGAAGGTTAATTAACAGACTGTTTTTCAATTCCTTTTTCGAAACAGCATTGAAACCTTAAGGATGTTGGGTTCAAACTCGAAAATAGTTGAAAATTTTGCATAACACCTTCAAAAACTCGTATAAAAATTATATGACGATTCAAAAGTTTCTCATTAAGATATTCATTATTAAAAATAGCTATTTTTTATACCTTTGCATGAGGGAACGTATTGTAAGTTGCAATTTTGTATAACAAATATCTAAGTACGAGCTTCCTAAGTTGAGTAAAATTTTGCATTGATCTTTGCACGGCATTAAAAAAACTTCATTTAATTTACAGCAAATTTTCTTAATAAATTTTTAATCTAAAACATCTTCGTATAAAAGAAAAACATTGTCCAATTTTTTATTTTTTTTGCTGTACGGACTCAACATCTTTAAACCGGTCTAGCTGTTTGAAACTTATCATATTTTTCAATTACTCCAGACAACCTGAAATTATACCCTAATGGCTTAAGATAGTTCTAGCACTATATCATAATTATGAGATTTCATTGAAAATTTGTGCAAAACTTTTTTGATATCATCTACGTACGTGTATCAAATTTTTTAAATTTTCACCGTGAAGATATCGAGGTATTCATTGTTAAAAATCACAATTTTTTGCGCTCTCCCATAAGATCACGTGTTAAATATTGCCATTTTTAACCTTATATTATTATATCTTGCATTTTGGACGGTGAAGCTTGTTGAAATTTTGCACGATTCTTTGTGGTACTTCATAGAAGTTTTCCTCAGTTTTTCATAAAAATCTCATAATTTTATTATTTATGATTTTCATATATATATTACGAGTATAGGTCACCTTGGATGACCTTGTATTTTGAATATGTTGTTCTGGAATCGATTTGCAACAACTTTTCTTAACCCTCACTGTATAAGGGTGTTTTTGACTACAGTTATTAACTAAGATGGGGCACTCGTGTTCTCCGATAATTTTGCAATACATACTTAAAGTTTTGAAAAAAATCTGAAAAAATTCATGGACCGTTTTGAAACTCTCCACTCGATCATCATAATTTATCCGACTAGAAAAAATTAATCGTTAATAACAATTTTATGCAAAATATGAAGCGTGAAATCACGATGGGAAATTTTCTTCAAGTTACGAGTGATCCACCTTTATCTAATGAAGGATAAGGTAGTACATCCACGAAACGATGTTTTTAAGAAATTTTTAAAATTTTGCATTAACTATCTTTGATGCCATGTGCATAGGTGTATCAAATTTTAAGGTAGTCTATCATAAAATCGTTTTCTTAGGATTTTGTTGAAAATTTGCCAAAACCTTCTTTGATACAATGTGCAATTGTATATTAAATTTTAAGAGGTTCGAAATATTTATTGTCAAAAATCACTATTTTCTATATTCTCCCATTTATAAGCACGTGTTAAATATTGGGATCTTTAACTGTAAATATTTTGACTTCTGGGTAGTGAAACTTGTTGAAATTTTGCATAGCTCTTTGAGTACATTTAAGTTAACTTTAGTTTTTTTTTAAATCCTTAGATTTTGAATTTCCTAATTGTCATGAATTTAGAGTATGTTGTTCTAGAAACAATTTACAACAACTTATCTTAATAAACTTAATCTCAAAAACCACATGGTATCGAGATAAACATAATTTTTTTTTATTTGACTGTATTGATAGAACTACCTTAAGAAGTTTCTCGGCATAGAATTCGAGATATTCATTATTGAAAATTACAATTTTTTCTACTCTCCCATAAGAGCACATTTTAAATATTGGGCTCTTCAACTCTAAATATCTTGACTTCTAAAAAGTAGAACTTGAAATTTGGTATAGCTTTTTATTGTACTTCAAAGAAGCTTCAATTAGTTTTTTTCAATCCTAAAAAAATGTTTTTTTCTAGTTTTCATACATACGTATAAAGTACGGATCATTTTGGATGATCTTAAATTTTAAGTATGTTCTTGAGTCAATTAGTAACAACTTTTTATAATAAACTTAAGCTGTAAAACCACATGGTACGGAAATAAACTAAGATAAAAATGATTGATTTGACTTTGTCATGGATGTATTACCTTAATTTAAGCTCAAAAATCATAATGGTACAGAGATAAATTAAGAAAAAAAGGTTTGATTTGATTGTACTGCTAGAACTACCCCTATATTACGGGCTGATATTTGCACTATCAACTTAACAACTCACAATCAACTTAAATTATAAAATAATAAAAATCCTTTAAATTACCGATCACAGTTCATGCCTGGTTATAGTATTTATCTTTACGAATTATGGAAAGAATAGTTCCTAGATCGTGGTTATTTTTCTACTTATTTCATGGATGTATGAGCTATATATTTTAAAGTATGAGAATTGTTTTTGATTATGAAAAAGGGTTGTGCTAAATTTGAAATCGTTTTCCAAATGGTTTAAAAGTTATCTAATTCTAAAGTTGTTGATATTTTACATTGTTTTTTTCTGTATTATTTCTCATAAATTCGTAAATTTTTACTGAATACAAATAAAAAATATAAGATTCTTGTGAATTTTTTAAATATTCGTAGCAGTTTTCATTTTGTCTAGACAAAATTTCAAAACCTTTTAACTAAAATTTTTTAAATTTTCATTCTTTAAACAATAACAAATGTTTAAATTATTGTTACTATATGCTCGAGTTACTAATTGATAATCAAACTAACAATAAGACACAAAATTGGCAACTTCTTAGCAAAAGCTAGAGTCTGGGTTTTGCGAATTTAATGTCAAAAATGTACATTTTGCTGAAATTGTCTATCCCATACATCCTTAATTGCATGTGTAATGATTGTTGAAGGTACAAAAAAGTAGAGGCTCGTGAATTAGCGCTCGATTATTCTTTCTTACGAATACAAGAAATATTTCAATAATCTTTTATGCAAAAAAATGACAAATCGTGCAAAATATTTTTTTTTTGTTTTTATCTCTCAACGTCACACCTCGTTGTTAAATTACTTTCATCATTCAGTAAATAATTCGTAGTATTTTTCAACGTACATCAACAATTCGTGTGCAATCGTGAATCGTACGCATCCGCAAAATAAACGTATATTCTAGAATGCAAAAAATTTATAACATTATACTTTCTTTTTAAAGTTCGATACAACACTGGCGAATTAAAAAATATACATAAATCTGACAACACGCGAAAGACCGAAACAATCTCAACTTTCTCACGACTGCGAAGAAGTCAAAGATTTTTTTCCCCCATCAAAATGCACAGTCGCGTCCAAAAATGTTCATGATAAAATGTGTCGTTTTTCAGTGTAAAACCAAATCAAATTCTTTACTTATCAAAGAGATTAAAAATTTATTTGAAATATTAATTTAAAAAAAATAGAACACTCGAAAAAATTTTGTGCATCTTAAAAATTTTTAAAGATTCGATAAAATTTTCAATTCATCATAAAATTAGGTAATTTATTACGAATCGAAAAGAAGATGCTTCATGCAATTTTTATGCAGAAGCAATTTTTGGACGAGACTATGATTGTTAAAAATACAAAAACGAAGTGTAAAACTGCGTTTTTGAAAATCCATTCTGGTCTCTAATGGACAAACGATATTTGGTCGTGGATCAGGGGGCTGCGTGATTTTTGACGCTCCGCACAAATAGAATATCAGAAAGAAAAGATTTCACAGATACACTTTGTTTTTTCAAGCTTTTACTCCCCCATCGTCCAATATCGTTACATTAAAAAACAAAACAAAACAATTTGTGATCTGAAAACAAACTCAGACTCGACGCAGCTCGTCCGAACAAAAATGATTTAATAACGAGCTTAAAGCTCGCTGCAATTAAAATCGCTCGCTCTTCAAGAAGCATCAAATGATTTTCTTGAAATTAATCATTTGCGATCACAATTTATTTATTTATTTTCGACATTACGTTCGACGTATACGTTTAATTCATTTATATCTGGATTGAAGCGTACACGATTTTGGTATAAAAAGAATAATTGTTTACTTATTTTTCAAAAATTTTCTGAGGGATGAGAAAAAGAGCAAGAGACGAATTGCAGCTAGCTTCAAGTCACAGACTGCAAGGCGATTGTTATATTTTACAATTGCTTATACGATATAAAAGTTTCTCGACCGTACGTCACGCGCGTAGAGCACAAATCGCTTTGTTTAAGTTTCTTTACAATATTTATATATTTATATGTATGTATAATTTTTTTTCCACAAGCTTTCGACCCTTTTTCCCTCTAACGTACGTGTGTCGGAACGGTACACCGCGAGACGAGACTTTTCGTCCAGCAAAATCTCTCAAATTTATCGTCTTAGATTCCTTTTTTTCTTTCGATCATTCTCTGGTCGCCGAATTGTTAATACGATTCAAATTGATGAAGCGTTTTTGAAAATTGTTCGAGAGACCCTTATCTTTCGTCTTTTTGTTATTTTAATTTGTAATTTTAATTCGTTATTTTATTTTTATTTTTATTAATGAGGCGTTCGGCGTTGATACTTTTCGTATCAACTTTATTTTTTGGTCTCTTATCATGTATCTCTCGAATACGACTTGGTTTTTTCTTTCGATTTCTCTCTAGTTGCCGAATCGTTAAAACAATATAAATTGATGGAGCGTTTTTGAAAACTGTTCGAAAAATCGTTGTTTTTTTGTTATTTTAACTCCAATATGGCGTTCGAGTGAACATTTCGTATTAACTTCTTTTTTTTTTTTGGTCTCTCGTCGTGTATCCGTGATCCTTTCTCACAAGTCTTTCTCGTTCGAGGGCGATAGAAAAAATTGTTTCTGTTTTCTGTATCCTTTTGTACACATATAAAAAACCATTTTAAATCTTATAGAAAGAGGTTACCTCGAACGGAAGCCTCGAATCAAGTCTCTACGCCCTAATAAATTCCCACTGTCCGAAACATTTATATACTCTCCTTTTTTCCCCTGCTTTTCTGTTTTTCTTTATCGCTTTTTTTCTTCATTTTCATTGTAAAATTAATAGTTGTCTCATCGTCGGAGCTTCGTGCGACGACGAGCGACTCGCGTCGATTTTTTTCGCGAGAGAAGCGAACATTGTCTCGCACCGCGAAATATTTCGCGCCTCGTTGTTCCCGTTCTCGCTCCTCGCTGACATTCCTTTTATTGTTGCGCTCCCGCTTGCCTCGTCGCTTGGTCAATCCTCTTTCGGTTTTACTTCTGATTCCTGTTGGCTGCCCTCGTCCTCCTCGTCCGAATAATTCGTCGGCGCTTCCCCAGGTTTCAACAGCTTCCCGACATAATCGTACGTTTCTGCAAATATTCGAGTATTTTAGTGAAAGCTCAATAAATTTTTATAAATTTACGAATTAACGAAGCTCCAAAAAACAGTACACGTACTGTGAAAAACGAGGCAAGTCCATTTAGAGGATACATAATTGTTGAAGAAATAATTGATGAAAAATATATCTTGAA